>JAJKFJ010022880.1:0-37435 GCA_027382625.1 Tetmemena sp. SeJ-2015
AGACTTTAAATATGAATATTCAGACCTATACTTATATTTGCATTTTGATCGCCTTCTAAATTCTAAAATATTTACCTTATAAAAATATAATTCATTGAATAAATATTGATTTATAACCTTGTTTAAAATCATGGATTAAAATAGTGATCTTAAGAGATCAATTAAATTTAACTACCTCATATTAAATCTAAGAGTAACGAGATATAAAATTCTCACAAAATACTTCTTTGAATTTTGTTTGAAGATAGTTTTTAAAAAGAAAAGTCAAACTGTAAAGTCATATTCCTTTAGACTTTACAAATTTGATGAAAGTTGAATATTACCTATAATAGCGAATAATAGGAAAGGATTACTAAGCAAGTATAGCTGATATTGAGATCTGTATCTGAAATTCTTAATATGATTTAATGTCTCTTTTTATTCCTCACTAAATAATTTACTGACCATAATTTAATCATAATCTCATATTGAATTTATTGCTTAAATCTAAATTTTATAATTTAGTCAATTCTTTGATATTCTAATTTAAATTATTTTAAGAGTACATCAAAGGCAAAAACAGAAGAATATAAAAAATAATTATTTATATATAATGATTTAATATGGTTCAGAAAGGGTGGCGCTGGAAGGCAATGAGTACTCGGCTTTTCAAAAGTTTGTCTCAGCTAAAGATATAATATTCTCCCGGCCACTACGGTTTAAAAATAAAATATTAGAATATTTCTAGCTATAGCCTGAGTGGACCCTATTAACTAATATGGGAAGAGGTGATATATATATAAATTACTTAAATATTTGCTTCTCAAATTTAATTACATTTTACCATAGATATTAAGACAATAGAATTGAAATTGCAAAATTGATAAATTAAATCAAAATTATATATTTTTCTCTTGTTTATTTTACTGTCTGTTATTGAAGAGAGGCCTTCTTTCCAAGTATTGTTCATTATATTTATGGCAGTTTGAATATATTTATTTGTGATTGATTATATATTTGTGAGAATATTAGTTATAGAGACAGATTTGGTAATCAATCATATTTATAATATCTGAGATCTAGAAAAGTTTTTGAAAATGTTTATAAATTAGAAATGAATGAGTAAAAGTTTGACATTAAAAATTAGGTAAAAACATGTGAGTTGAAGTAAAACTCCATTCTGATGTAGTAAAACTCCATCTCTAAAATTTTTGAAACTAGCCAATCAGAGACTTAATAATTAAAATTATTAAGCAAAGCAGAGTCTCTGATTGGCTAGTTTCAAAAATTTTAGAGATGGAGTTTTACTACATCAGAATGGAGTTTTACTTCAACTCACATGTTTTTACCTAATTTTTAATGTCAAACTTTTACTCATTCATTTCTAATTTATAAACATTTTCAAAAACTTTTCTAGATCTCAGATATTATAAATATGATTGATTACCAAATCTGTCTCTATAACTAATATTCTCACAAATATATAATCAATCACAAATAAATATATTCAAACTGCCATAAATATAATGAACAATACTTGGAAAGAAGGCCTCTCTTCAATAACAGACAGTAAAATAAACAAGAGAAAAATATATAATTTTGATTTAATTTATCAATTTTGCAATTTCAATTCTATTGTCTTAATATTAAAAATAAAACAAAAATAGTATTTGCAATAATTTTAATGAAATACAAAAATTGCTATCTACAAAAATTTAAATTATAGATATGACATTGACTAACATAGATTTAATTAAAATATTAGTCACCCCTTACTCTACTTGATATATTTTCATTAAAAGACTTATATAATCTTTTCTCGAATTATTCAAACCTTTTATATTGAATAGGAGATTTTACTGTTTTAAAATCCTTTTATACATTTATTTGGGGTCTATGAGTTGGATATAGCCAATTAATATCCTATAATTTTCCTAAAATATTCTCTTAAATATCTTAAATCCCCTGTCCAAGCTTATCTAATTACTTTAAATCCTAAATTATCTTACTTATTTGCAGATGTTGCCGAATCAAACCCTTTACAAAAATTAATTATTATTTCAAGTATTTGCAATTACTGATGCTCATATCGATGCAATATGTGAATTTTAAGTATGTAATCTTGATTAAATATACAAAAATATTATTTCTCAGAATTTTTGAAACAAATTAAAAACAACTTAAAGTCTCCTTATAACTAGTTTACTTTTAATCATTGCAGAAATTTATTACAGAAAACTATAAAATTTAATCTAAAGAGTAATATAAGCATAACTTTTATATTTAATTATATTTTTCATAGAGGAAAAAGTTTATTAAATCAGTTTTAATGCTATTAGATCCTCAATATAAGTTTATTATGTGGTTTTAGGATGAGAAACCTAAATCTAATTTTATTTCAAAATATAAACATAATTGAACAATAAAACATAATTAACTTTTAATTTAAGTATTTTCCTTGTAACATTAAAAAATTAAATGGTGAAATGATTATTTTAACTGATTAAAAGTTATATTCTTGTCTATATTTTAAGTCGAGTTTTTTATTCAATTTAGATGCATATTATTTTGAATCTCCCTGGACTTTCTTTTATCGTAAAATTTATAGCGGATGTAAGATTCATAAATTGGAAAAATAAAACAATAATCCCACACCCACAGCTATCATTCTAAGGAAATTAAATCCAAATAAGTTATTTCTCTTAGCTCTCGGAGTATTTAAATAGTTTTTTTCTTTTTATAATTATCAAGTCATATACAAAAACAAATTATGTATTAAATATAGATGCTAATCAAATTTAATTCGAATGTTGTAGTTATAATCAAAGACATAGAGAAGCTAAATAAAATTAATATCTCAAGATTTATAGCATTCATTAAATTTATTTTCTGCTTTGGGCACACAGTAGTAAATTGTTCCTTGCTAGAAATGAAGAATCAATAAACTTATTTATTTTTGCAGATTTAATTCGAACGACCACTTAACTATAAGCAGTTTATAGCTCTTAAGCTTTATATTCTAATAGCAGCCTCCTAATGATTCTGATTTAAGGTTTAAAAATGTTATAAATTATGAGATAAAAAGAGCTGATATTCTTATTTAAATGAGAAAATTTAAAGAGTAGGAGCAGATAAGTCTCTATTGTATTTATTAAAATCAATTTAATTCTAAGATTAAAATAATTTCCTAAATAAAAATCTATATCTTTTATATAGGATATAGTATTCAGATAGATATTGACTGTAACTCCACTTTTCTTAGGAGGGTTAGATATTCAGGAGTCACTTTCCAATATTTGATATTTAAGAATATGGCTCCTATTTAGTACTACAGATAAATATTCTACGCCTCTAAAAAATCATCTCTCAATTTGAATAAGGCTAACGCAATAATTGCAAAGAAGTCGCTAATGTAGGTAGATTTACGAAGTAGATCATAATTATTAGCATCAAATAATTTTTCAAAAATATTGGGTGAGAAATAATTTAGGATATTCTTTTCAGTTACTCTGAGTTTTTGTATAAGTCACTTGGTCTAATATTCTAACTTCTCAAAAAATTATTTTTAAATTAATACAAAAATAAATCTTTAGTAAGCTAATGCTGCTGATTCCACCACAGTCGTTTATAATTTTTTATTTTTGTCCATTTTTTATTTTGTTTCCTCCTCATAATTATAGCTTCTTGCAAAAAAATCCAACAAACATTATTGACGATTTTGATCTTATAAGCAAGAGAAGAGGTAGCAATACTTATTTATCTGTTTATTCTATGATCATCAGATAGCAGTTATAAAATAATTTATACTAAGATAGAATAAGTTACTCAAAATTTTATTTTTTAATTAAGAGGTATCCTCTTTTTAATTCATGATAAAATTATCAAAAAGACTTCTTTATCTTAGCCTAATTCATAAAATCGCCATCTCGTTCCTTGTAATGGTTAAGAAATAGAATTCTTAATATTTTAAGTCAATAAAAGACTTCTAATATTTACTTTAATCAAATTTGATGAAAATAATTGAAGTCAACGTTGGAAAATAATTTTTTTTTACAAAAAATAAGTCTTAACTAACTTTTCAAATGAAACTGGAAAAGAACTTTTTATAAATATCAAGAAGCACTTATATAAATAATTTTGATCAAGTCGAAATATATAGTGAAATAGAGGAAATTTAATCTATATAAATTCTAATTCTATATAAAATATATTTATAGAAAAAAATAATTTATCTTTTAATGTTTAGGAATATATTTTTTCAAATTAGAGTTTAAGTCTGTAATATATTGTCTTAAGCATCAGGAATAAATGCTCTGTTTATTTGTTATTCAAGAAGACAGGATTTTAAGAATTTTTTAACTTTAATCAAATATCTAAGTGTGTTTAGTTTTGAGGGATATTATGGACAACTTTAAATAATTTATTAGATAATTTATATTTAAATCAATAAAAAATAAGAGAAATAGTTTTTAAATTATATGTTAGTAGTCAAATAAAAAAATATAATCTATTTTATTTTAATAAAAATAATAATATAAATTAACATATAATTTAAAAAAGTAATTGATTCCTGCATTAAGATATAGAATATCTAATTTTTTTAAAAATAATTTTCGCAAATTTAATTGCTAACTAGGATATAAAGATTCAAAGAATTTATGATATAGCTTTTTTTAAAAAAAAATAGGTTTATATAATTATTCAAGGAATTAATAAATATCTTAGAAAGATATAAATGCATAGATTTAATTAAAATAGATTAGGACAACCATTTATAAAGTAAGTTGCCTAATATTTTTTTCAGACCATATATCCCTCACCAGCACAACCCAACTCAAGTCACTATTTAATTCACAGAGTTATTTTTTAGAATCCTTATATCTTCATCTTTAAATAATCCATAAATTATCTCCTAAAACTAAGCATCACTTCTTTTAAACACACTAAATCGTTTTTATAGCATGGATTTCTTGAGGAAGCCTATTTTTGAATTCTCGTAAATTTAAACTCCTAGACGTCTGGAGAATCAACAATTAATTTATCTCTAGCCTAGAGTTATAAGCACAATAAAATTTAAATTAGCCGCTTTCTTCGACCAATAACTTTATTTTCATATCTCATAACTGTCTATCTATCTAAATCATTCTTAAATGAAAAACTAAAGACATAAATACAAATTAAACAATTAAAATAAGCAATAGCTAATAGAATTAATAAAAATCTCCAACTGTCCAAATGATAATTAAAAAGCTAAAATATTAGCTAGAACTCTTAAAAATGCTCATTAAGAAACACTCTTAAGCTGAAGTTATGATTTAGTAAGAATTTTAAATAATGTATTATAAATATGATTTATTTTATGAGGATTCTTAAAAATCTATTAATCTCTTTCTCTCATTCTTTGAGGAGTAAAAAAATCTGATATTTTTATAATTTGCTCGCATTAAAAGTAAGAGTTTGAGTAATTAGAATTTCTAGTTGCTGGCATGAAGATTTTTATTGAATCATAAAATTTGTGAAGGAAGGCTAAACTTCCATTAAAAATTAGACATTTTTCTGCTTATTTAGAATTTTTTCACTAAGCTAAATTTATTTTTGAAGAAAGCCTTCAGGAAGTCATACATTCTAATTAAAAACACTTGCATTAATTAGCTAATTTCTATTGTTAGACTCTTGCTGTCTTGAAACAATTAAAAGAATATCTTTTAAATTTCTAGTTTAAATTCTTCTTTATTTAAAAAATATATGATGCACAAAGTATAATTTTTTCTCCATTTCATTTACTAAAAAGAAATGATGTTAGACTATCTATATAATTTTTAATCATTGCTTAATTCAATCATATATGTTTATACTAATATCAACAGCTTTAATTAAATTTATCAAAGATATATATTCCAAAATAGTTCAAGAAGAGTACGTAGTTTTAGAAGTAAATAAAAGTAATTTTAAACACTATTGCAAATTTAATGCTTGGGAGGGATTATATTTTAATTAAATGAATTAATAAGTTAATGATTCCAAGAATATATAAAAAATTGAATCAAAATTTTGATTCTTTTTTCACTTTAAGAAAAAGATATTAAAAATAAGCTAATACAATCAAGGGTGGGATAATAATGTTCGATAGATAATTTGTAAATAATATGATCTGATTTTTGGAACTCCAAATTATTAATTTAGGAGAGTAAGTTTATTTAGATTGAATACTGCTCTTTATCCCAGCTATTATATCATAAACTGGTACAACCACTACGATTATCGCTTGATTAAAATAAATGACTATATAAGGAGTTGCTATTAGCAGTTTATAATATTTCAACTGTGAAATTAAAATCAGGAAAATATAAATTTATTAGGAGATTTTGTTTAACTTTCTTTTCAAATATAATTAGTTTATGAGTGAGTGTATATTAATTTTTGGATGAATACAAATTATTTTTATTAATTTTCTATCTTGAATATCTCAATAGATATTTTTAATTTTTATAAGATAAGAACTCTTTAATTTACAAATAATTTAATTCTGATGGATTTATTCTTTAAATTCTCTAAAGAAAAACTAAATTAAAGACATTATAGATATTCCTCACGATTTATTAGATTTAATTTCTTTAATTAAAAAGTTATTAAAAATTGTTGGTTTATTTATCATAATTTTTATTTCATAGAGTACAGAAGTGTATGATGCAAAATCAAAAAGGAATTAGTTTTTGTTTAAATTATAAATTTGTATTTATGACATCTTATATTTTGATTTTAGATTAAGTTTTATTGATAATAAGAATAAAATCACATATGAAACTAACAGTGTAAAATAAAAATATAATTTCACTATTATAAATATAGTGTATCTTTCCATTGCTGCTCTCCTAATATGTTTAATTAAATTTCGCTTAAGAAGAAACTACAACCACAACTACTACAACTACTACAACTATGCCTCATAAAATATTATTAAAATATAGGTTAACTTATTTAAAGTTGAAGTGTCAAAATTAATATACTTTCCTTGGGAAATAAGAAGTTTCTATCTTTTAAATTCAATTGGTTTATTTTTATTTCAGAAATAAATTTATATCTTCTTTTACTTCCACTTTTTTTTGATAAACTTCTTTACTATTTAATTTTAAGCGTATTTTTATAATAGCTATTCTTTCATAAATATATTACCATTTACAGATTTTATATTTAAATTCCTTTTTTCCCCCCAATTTTAAAAAATGGGCCCCCCCAGATTATTTGTTAAAAAAAATGACTATTGGATTCATTAATTTAAAATTTTAAGTAAAAAAAAAAAAAAAAAAAAAAAAAAAAAAAAAAAAAAAAAAAAAAAAAAAAAAAAAAAAAAAAAAAAAAAAAAAAAAAAAAAAAAAAAAAAAAAAAAAAAAAAAAAAAAAAAAAAAAAAAAAAAAAAAAAAAAAAAAAAAAAAAAAAAAAAAAAAAAAAAAAAAAAAAAAAAAAAAAAAAAAAAAAAAAAAAAAAAAAAAAAAAAAAGATTTTTAAAATTATTCCTTTACCCCGATTTTATAAAATTTTAAAACTACATTTGGTTTTAAAATAAATATATTGGTTTTTTATTAGAGGAAATTTTTAATGGTGGAAAACGGAAAAAGAATTTTTAAAATTATTTAATATACTTATTAAATTTAAATGGGGAATAAATTTTTTTTATAAAAAAATAATTAAAGGTTCAACATCGCTCATTAATTTTAAATTTTTTAAATTTATAAAAAAATTTATTTTTATTTTTAAAAAAAAATTCCCTTTTAAATTTAGGGTTTTTTAATTTAATTTTTGTTAAAAGGGTTTTTTCAAAACTTTAATGGGAAAATTTTGATTCAAAAAAAAAGGAATTTTTTATTTTAAAATTTAATTTTTTTTTTGAATCATTATTTTTTTTTAATTTTTTTAATGTAAAATACTTTTAAATCAGTGTTTAAATTTAAAAAAAAACACGGCAAATAATTTAGGTTTTTTGCTGCTCTTTAGAATTTTTGGTTGAAGGGTAAAAATTAAACTCCCCTTTTTTTGGAATTTTTTAAATTTGGTGTTTAAATTTTCCTTGGAATGAAGTTTTTAAACTTTTTTAATTGGATTTTTTTAAAATAAATTAACTTCTTTTATTTCTTTTTTTTGATTTTCCTTCAAATTTGGGTTTTTTATAAAACACCCCTTTTTACTTAATTTTTATTCACTTTTGGGTTTTTAATTTAACCTAGTTTGGTTTTGTGGTTTATGGGGAGGGTAGTTGGGGCCCAAAAAAAAATTTTTTTATAAATTTAAAATTGTTAACTTCAAAAATTTAAAGCAAAAATTTTTAATTTTAAAACCCAAAAGGAGGCAAAAGACATGGTTTTTTTCTAAAAATTTTTTTAAAAATTATTAAATTTAAAAATCCATAATTTGTTTTAAATTTAAAATTTTAGAAGGGAGAATTTTAAATTTAATTTTGAAGAGTTTCTAGTAAAATAGGTTTTCTGGTTTAGAATTTTTAGCATAAGTCTTTATTTTCCAAAGGATTCCATTACCAAATTAAATAACAAATTTTAAAAAAAACTTAAATATAGATATACCCGTATTTCAAAATCAGCAATTATTATAACTTTTTATTTATATATTAGTTTTATGGAAATAAAAGAATTAAATTTAGAATAATGTTTTATATTTTGGAGTCCCAAAAACTATTCAAGACAAGGACCAAAGAAAATCAAATTGATAAAAATTTTAAATTAAAAATTTTACTGTATTTTTAATAACGATCAAATTTTAGTGAGTTTTTTTTTTAAAAAAAATATTTCGAGAATTAGTTTGAGGATAAAAATTTTACATATTTTTCATGTTCCAAAATGAATAATAAAATCCTTTTATAAATAATTGGCCTTTTAAATTTTTATTAGGTGGGTTGCTCTCCTACTCCTAGGGGCTTTCGCTTTTAAATTACTTTTTTTTTATAATTTTTAATATCCACCACGCCTTGGGACGTTCAATATCTCTGGACAAATCTTGATGATGATTTCAAAATTATTATAGGTCAGAATTTAATAGAAAATAGAAGGTATTGAAAGTCAAATAAATAAGAGGTTAAAGCTAATGACAGTTTACTTTTCTGGTTTCAGATCTCAGAAGTTAATATCCTTTTTGTGCAAAGCTATTAGTTAACATTAAATTTTTTAAATTTTTGAAGAGGGATATAATTAATAAAAAAGGTTCTTTAAAACCGCCATGGCTATATTATCCTCTGCAGAAGAATAATATCTTTCTTTTATATAAGTTTATGAATAATATTTTAGAATGTCTGGACTTGGAGGAGCTGGCAAAATTTGAAAGCCAAAAACTAAAGACTCCTGAAATATAAACCAATCTAAAATTTTGAGGCTGCTCATAATTCTTACATCTGGACTTATAAATTTAATATAAGCTAAATAAACTTACTGCTTTGAAGTAAAGAGATTAGCCGATTGCGTGAACTAATTATTCTTGATAAATTTTAAGACTTGTGCTTCCTAATATTCATATACTTTCAAACTTCTCCTTAAAATTAAGAGTCTGCCTTACAGTTTTGAACAGTCATATATATCTTTCCTTGTATATTGCTTTACCTATTCATTTTTAATTATAAAATTTAACTTAAACTACTCCAAATCGAGTTAAACTTTCTATTTAGCAACTATATTTAAATAAAGCTGGTTAAATTTATTTTTAATTCATAATCTTCCATTTCCTGAAGATAAAGTATGAGGACTGTATTATAAATTATGAATTTAAATATTGTTTTAATATTTGTGAGTCTCGTCCTCTTTCTACTTTCATTCCGATTATGATAATGTTAGTGTGATTAAGTTTGATTGCTGAGGGCTGCTTTTAAGAATATTTAAACAGCGTTATTTTCTAAGAAGTTTCTATAAGTTTTGTTGAGAATTGGCACATAGTCAACCCGTTACCAGTTTAAATTTCTATCTTGACTCTTTTAAAATCTTAAACAATCATAATGATGAGTCAATTATTTCTACAAAGCATAGTCATAAAGTAGACAAAATAGCTATAGTGTCATAAATTTTAAGATGTGAGGATTTAGGATTTTTTGTTAGGTAAAATTTATTCACTACAACTAAGAAGCACACAAAACTTTGGTTTTTAAAAGTTAAGCTAATCTCAATTAAGCGATTCAAATATAATTAGAAAATAATGAACTCAGCTTAATTATTTATCATAATCTAATAGTTTTATTAACATTTCAGATTAAAGGCCGCGTGAGTTTATAAAATAAGTTTAATTTATTTTATTTTAAGCTTTAAAGTAGAAGAGCAATAAAAACAATTTTCTTTAAATGTCCTAGCGAATAATGTGAATAATCCTAAAATTTTCGTTTTAAGAGCTTATTTGAATCCTTTATTTAATTCACCTTAAAGCTTTCCAACTAGAGTTCTAAATTTTATTATGCATTTGAAATTGACAAAATTTGAGAAGATTTTGAACTATTTTTATTAATTATTATCTGTCTATTTAAAAATTGAATAAATGGTGGTACATTTCTCATCATTTTTCATTGAGATCTATCAACTCATGATGATTATCTAATTTAGATAATTTATATATCTTAAAATAGCCTAGCTTAATATTCCGAAAATAATAAAATCTAATAGATAAAGTTTAAATAAAGTGTAAATAAATATTTCTTTGTGAAATATTTATATTCATTTCAATAAAAATCTTTTATTGAATTTCATTTTTAGTGTTTAATTTTCATCTATTTACTTTGTATATTTTTAGATTGTCATACCTCTTTTTGGCAACAAGTTAATTAGCGACTCTTGCAAAAATTCATCTAATAGGAATATACAGCTTAAAAACAGAATGATTAGAGGAAAGAAGCAAAAGAAAATAATCCATTTTCTTTAGAATTTAAGGATTATATTATTCATAAACATAGTAGCTAAATTATACATAATGTCCTAAACTGCTTAAATCTCATTTTCAAATCCTTCTCACCCGATTAAATTTTCTTTCTCTAACTCTAAAAACATTCCTAACCTTTGATTATTTTTGACTTAAATTATATAAATTTAAATATTTAAAGAATTTCATTCAGCCAACTAAAGTAATCAATTTGTTATTAAGCTAATCTAGATATATATATATATATATTACATCGATTCTTATACTACTTTCTTATTTAACTTTTTCTTTATGAAATTATGTAATTAGTCATCTAATATCCCCTTTAATATATTTGAAAATAAAATAAATAACTATTTAAATGATAATTTCTTGAAATTTTATGACCATCATTGTATTATAATTGGTTTGAGTTATTTCAGCACCTTTTTTCTTTATGACACTGAAATAAGTTTAATACAAAAAATATATTTTCTCTAGCTAGTTTGAAGGTCTATCGGTCATTGTGAATATTTTAATTTTATAATTAAAAAACCTCTGTTAAAAATTTAATTGCCAATTTTTTTTAGTAAAGCTTCTATTTTATCTAGAATTTATCGAATATCCAATTTAGTCATTCAATGTCCAAAAAACCTTCTGTGAATTTTTAATGCGCAATTATATTTTCATTTTTTTTTAAAATTTATTTTAATTTAAAATTTATAAAACAAAAAACTTTCTTTTACATTTTATTGGTATTTAATCGGAAATTTGAATTTTTTAACTTTCTTATAATTTTAAAAACCCCCCCTTTTATCTTATATTTTGGATTTTTTTAATTTTTAAAATAAAAATAAATTTTTTATTTAAAATTTTTAATTTTTTTAAAAAAAAAATAAAAATCAAATGAAATAATTTATTTTAAATATGCCTCTTTTTTTTTAAAATTTTAAAACTTTATTTAAAAAAAGAAATTGAATTTTAAAAGAAATTGTACAGCAGTTACATTCAAATTCAATATTTAAAATATCTGATTCAATAATTTTAATATTATAAAAAGATAATTTTATTAAGAGATGAAAATTGAAATTAGTAATATTCAAGTTTAATAAAAATTGAAATAAAAAACCATAAATTTTAAAACAAAATTTAAAAAATTTATAATCCCATTTTATGAAAATTAAAAAATAAGAATTTAATTATTGTTCGAATTATACTCCATATATATTAGAATTATGTAAATAACACAAAACTTCGGCTTTCTAAGCGAACATATAAGCCCAAGGGTTGTCGTGACGTTACGATTCACAGTTGAGCCTTTTCATTTCTTTAGTAATAAGACACTTGCTGATGTTTTACCCGTCAAGCATGGTCCAAGATATGGCTACATAAAAACCTCGTTGGTGTGTGAAATTGGTGAGGAAACAATCTCAGCGCCTTCTTTAGTCTATAGTCTGTAACAGCGTGCTGTTGGTGTCTATAGTTGTATTTTAGCTTCAATGTCTTTCCTCCCTATAAAAGGGAGAATACCACTTATCAAGCCCACACCTCCCTTGGCGATTTCAACCGCACTAACACTCTTTGAGAAGTGATGCTAGGGATTATAAGGCTCGCATGGTTCTCAACCCAAGGATACCACAATCCCACCTCCGTTTAAGTATTCACCCTGATTACTAAACTAATAGTCTCCAGGGGGATACGAAAGACGACCGAGGAAGAGAGTAATAGCCAGTTAATCTTCCTACCTCAGCCAGGCCGACTATGGTGCCACATTTTGGGTTCTAGTTTTAACTTTCTAATTTAATTATTCTTGCCAATTTAATGCATCTGAATTTTATTAATTCTAGAAATTTTTATGACTTACAGATTATGTAGCAATCTATCAATTACTGAGTTAAAATTTTGATTTTAAATTATATGCAGTTTAAGATAAAGAGTTAAAATAAACTAATAAAATCAAGAGTGGGATAATGTTCGATAGATAATTGAATGAAATATTTTTGTCTAACTCCAAATTTATTAATTTAGGAGTGTGTAAGATTTATTACTGAGCATTATCCGAAAACTTTTATAATATACTGGCAAACCCACTACGAATCTCGCTAAAAATAAAAATAATTGGATATTTAAGGAGCTGCTATTATCAGTTTATAATATTTGATCTGTGAAACAAAAAACAGGATATGTATAAATAGAGAAGAGATTTCTATTTTTTACTAATCGAATAAATTATTATTCTAAATAATTTAAATAGCTATTTTAGTTACTTATCTGTTTAATTAAATTTGCTCTACTAATTTTCTATGGAACAATAAACTAAGAATTTTGATAGTTAGATTAAGTAGCATAATATAAGAATACAATAAATTTTATAGTAAAATAAAATTTGTTTGATATTTCCCTAAAAAACTTTTTAAAAAATTATAACCCAAAAATTCCCCAATTTTAAGATACCGTTATCCCTCTTTTTGTTTTTTTGAATTTTTTTTTTTCGCCTTTTAATTTTTTTTTTAACCAAAAATTTTGATTTAAAAATTTAAATTTTTTTTAAGAAATTAAATTAATTTTAAAACCTTAATTTTTTTGATTTTGGATTAAGTTTGATTGATAATAAGAATACAATCTCATATGAAGAAGACAGTGTAAACTATAAATTAATCTTCTTTAAATAAAGTGTGCCTTTCAATTGCTGCTCTCCTAAATAATTAATTTAAATTCGCTACAGAGACTACAACAACAACTACTACAACTACTACTACCCCGCCTCACTTAAAATTGTAAGACTACAAATTAATTTAGATGTTTAAATAAGTAGTATATTTTGAGACTTAATTCTCATAATTTTATTACTTTTAAAAAAATATATTAATCTTCTATTATTTTATATAGGGAATTATTATTTTTATAAATTTTATTATTACGTAAATATGTTTTTATTTACATAAAATAATTAAAGTTAGCCATTTTATCTTAATTAGAGGAACTATTGTATTACACTAATAATGTATTGATGGTGATAGTGGTGATGAGGGTGATGGTGGAGATGGCGGTGATGGCGGTGATGGCGGTGATGGCGGTGATGGCGGTGATGAGGGTGATGGTGGTGATGAGGGTGATGGCGGAGATGAAGGAGACGGAGAAGATGGTGGAGACGGGGAAGACGGCGGCAGAAGAATATATAATTAAAAAATATAATAATAATTTCCTCTATAAACCAAGAGTTCAATGTATCAACATCGGCTCATTTCGTGAAATAATTAAATTATCTAATTTTAAAGATAGTTTAATTAAAAATAGATGTGATTAAACTGAATTTATGCATGCTTAAAAATAATTAATTGTTAAATAGTAAATTTAGCAAATAGAATTAGCAGTAAATTTGAAGCAAATTTATTTTTCCATCATAAGGAGAGAGGTAAATTAGTAAAGTAGCATATTTTAAAATATAAATACTTAGTAGCAGACAAGATTTTAATTCATATACACTATTCTTATTTTAATAATCAAGAATTATTGCTTTTGATTTAATTATGATTTACTATTTTCCATAAAAATAAATAAAAATATCCTATTTTATTTTTGGGATTATCATGATAATAATTCCCATTCATTCATAATTAAAAAAGTGGAAGATATCACTCTTTTTTTAAGCATAAGAAAAATATTCCTTATAACTAACTTTATTATGAATCAAAAAATTTTAAAATATTAAATTTATTAATCTAAAATATATGCTTAATTCTATCTAAGTAGTAATGAATAAACATTCTAAAATAAGAATATAAATATTTGAGTATTAAATACATAAGCTTAAATTCTATTCTACTATCTCAAAGAGAATAAAATATCTTTAAATTTGATACAATATGTATATTTAATGATAAAAAAATAAATTTCTAAATAATAGGTTTTGGAATTAAGTGGGCTGCTTATGGTCTTTCAGTACTACATCCATACCTTAAAGTATAAATGAAATTGATATAGTTATTTTTTATTAAAATTGATCTCAATTTCTTATCATTTTATGGTGCTTTAATGATTAGAGGGTCTCAGAAATTAAGATGTTGCTCCCATAAAAAACCTTGTTACTAATGTTTCATAAATTGATAGATATGACTTTGGATCTTAGGAATAGATTACAACATTTGATATTAAGTGAAGTTGCAATGAGATAAAGAGAAGGATTTACAGATGGCAGTATTCAATGTCGTTAATGTTAGCACTGTCACAAGATCAAGTCATCGCAAATCAAATTCTTGAAGGTGGAATTGAGTCAGCGGTGTTTGAAAACTTCGTGTAAAGAGCTTTGTACTGTGTGAGATCTTCACTCGAGACTCAGAGCAAAGATGTACTCATGTTCATGACCAATTAAGTGACACATTCATTCTAAAGTACATAAAGCATGCAAGCTATTAAAGTGACAAATTCTCTTCAATTCACAATATTCGCAGTGGTTGAATCAAGTTGAGAAACTTATTGCTCAAAAGAAACGAAAACTCAAGAAGAAAAAAGGTGACAACAAGTAAATTCACTACTTGTTCAAAATTTTATCTTTCGTTGCAACACTAGCATTAGCCTTATAGAGAAAAGTTGGTAACAGCGATCACTCAAACAATTAAAGACTTGATCAAACTAATTCTCACTCACTCTCATTGCTCCGTATCAAAGAATATATTCAAACCTTCACAATCTGTCATGTTTGAAAATTAAAATTGTCATCTCCCATTTTATTAAGCATCATTCATAAATTTTGCTCCGAAATCGTGTTTGAAACTCGTATTTGGTGAATCATGGCTCATAACTCGTGGTATTAACTCGTGTTTATAGACTCTTACTTAAAACTCGTGTTCGTAAATCATACTTAGTAAGTCGTGTTTTGTGATTCCTGTTTTGCGATTGGTGCTTTGGGAGATTAATTTTGATTGAAAAATGAGATATAAGAATAATGAGCGATTAAATTTATGACAATTCTAATATTGAATTATCATGTTACAATAATTGTGCAAATATTATTTAGTATAGATGGTGAAATAGATGGAAGTGAACAAGATAATTGTAGAGGAGAATCGTAGTTTCTGATGGCAACCTCAATGATTTTCACTACTTTGAGAGTTTGAGCTAAGAGGCATAAAAGGCAGATAACCTATTCCTCCAGTTCTGGTCCTTGTATCTGATCGCTCCCCAGCACTCTGAGCGAGATTTATTTACTGCAGATGAGCAGCTGCGAGGGATATCTCTGTCAATGAGTCTTAGTTCGGTTATGATTGAGAACAACTCGTTACTGTCAGAGACAGCAGCCTCATCAATATCATCTCAAGAAGAGAAGTTTTACTAAGGGATAATAATAATTTGAGATTTTATTTTTAATTTCTTCAATCTTATAATGATTATCCAAATCAAATTGATTAATAATTTCTGGTTTGAAAGATTATTTTTAAATAAAAATACATTAAAATAATTGCACTAAAAGTGAACTAGTGTCAATTTACAAGTGTTTTTACTTATTTTTAATTAAATTCTAAATTAATTTATAGAAAATATAGTCAATATAATTAGCACAAGCACATAATGCGATATAAATTAGCTTCTTGGCTTTGAGATTTTAAGCATTTTTTATATTTCTTAGACATTTGGTTAAAATATTTTCAAATTTAAATTCCTTGATCAATAATAAATCCATAAAATAATTTACTATATTTTTTATTTTATTAGGTAGACTGCTCTCCTACTTCTAGGGGCTTACGCTATAGAATATACTATTTATATATTTAGCATCAACCCCGCCTGCAGAACCTGAATACTTATGGGATGTATGGGATAGTGGATATTAATCAATCATATCCTTGCTGCAGAAGAATGATCATTATATATTTATTTCGGGGGAGTATTCCTGGCCCGTAAAATTTTTAAATGAAATATATAATAAAAATTCACATTTATCAGCTATATTTTGCTAATATATCTATATCTTACTGTAAAAATGGCAAATTCAAACTCCTAGGGCCCCAGTTTTAATACAAAATTAGTCATTCAGAGGTCAAATAACCCCTTAAGTAAAATTTTAATTGAGGCTAATTTTTTCATTTTTGTAAAATATTAATTTTCTAGTGTATTTTTTAAATATTAAAATTTTTTAAAAATCAAAATTAAATTCATTATTTATGCATTAATATTGCAATGTTTTTGGAAAATTACTTAGACTTTATAGTTTAAGTATAAAAAATACAAAAAATTCCAATAAATTTGAAGAATTCACTTGAATAAATTTTACAATATTGGAAAAATTATCATCAATGACAATTTTTTCTTAAGGGGTTATCTGAAATCTGTCTGACTAATTTTATGCTTAAATTTGATGCCCTTGAAGTATGAATTTGCCATTTTTCTGAAAGATATAGATATATTAGCAACATTTAGCCTATACATGTGATGATTTTTTTTATTATATGATTCATATACAAAATTTTACAGGCCCTGAAAGGCCCCTTATTTATAATTAGATTTGAATAGTTTAAATGTTTAGACAGGGAGGAGCTGGAAGAGCTTGAAAAACGAAAGCCAACAACTAAAACCAGTCCAAAATATAAACCAATTATAGAGTTTTTGAGGCTCATAATCCAACATCTGGACTTATAAATATATATTAGTTAAAAAAAACTTGTTCCTTAGAGGTTTTGAGATTAGCCGCTTACGTGAACAAATTATTCTTGATAAATTATAAGACTTATTATTCTAAAAGTTATCTACATTAACACTCCTCATTAACAAATAAAAGTCTGATTATGAATGGGTGTATAAATCTTGTCCAGTCTATTGCTTTCCCCTATTCATTTTTAATTATATAATTTAAATAATTTTAAAGCATTTATCAATTTATTATTATAAAATGATTAAATTGTTTTATATTCCATAATCTTGCTATTCTTTTCGATAAAGTATGGACTGTATTTCAATTATAGAATTAATTTAAATTCTAAATATTTGAGAGTCTCCTTCCCTTTTCCAATCTACTTTTGATTTATTTAGCGTAGTTAAGTGGGAGCTCAGGGCTTCTGTCAAGAATCTTAAAACAGCTATATTTTCTTTCTCTTAGAAAAACCTGTGAGATTTGTTGAGAATTTCGGTATTGTGGACCTATCAGCTTAAACTCATATCTTACACTATTTTATAATCTTAAACACTCAAATCCATAAAATACTTTACAGTGAAGAGTTTAAAGTTAGAGAAATAATCAAACTAAAGTGTCATATATGTTGAGACTTTAGGATTTAAGATTTTTGGATGAGTAACAATTATTCACTTCTGTGCACATAAAACTTTATTTTTTCAGACAAGAAAGTCTCAAATGCAATTATGCTATTATTATTTAAACTAATAAATAAATGAAAATAATCATCTCAGCTCAATTATTTATCATAATCTTAGAGCCTTTTTCTCATTTCAGATTAAAGGCAGCGAGAGCATATGAATTTAGTTAAAAATAATTTATTGTAGTTAAAAATAAAATGAAAATCGGTATTAAATTAAAATAATAAATGAAGAGTTATAAAATTAGGCGGTTGAAATCTGAGATTTGTTGCTCAATAATGGCTTGATTGGTAGCTCATTGAAAATTAACATGAGTTTATTCTTTAATAATCTTATTAGCACCTCTCAGCAACAAAGGGTGATGTTTTCGCTCCTCAAAAACTTGAATATCTTTTCATTAAATCTTGTGTCGCTTTTTTTGCTGATTCCTCCCACACAAAGTTGCAAGGATAAAAAGTTCTTAGAATTTAATGATGAATCGAATGGTCTAATAATTATTCAAATCAGACTCATTTCAGCAGTCACAAAATTGTTGGATTTTAATTTAAATAAAAAATTAATTCAATTTCCCGTTAAATTCTCAGCTATATTGCAATTTAGTAGGATTTTGCTTAATATTTTAAGACCTAAAGACCTTATTTTTGAAATCTCCAGCTCAATAATCTTAAATAATTTCTAATATACCGCTTTTAGAGCGTATTTGAATGAAACCTCTTTATATTACTCGCAAAGATTTCCAAATATAATATTGTATTTGATAAAATAAACTATTTAAATGGATAGTTCTAAAAATTTTGTTTATGAAGAAGGATGATAAGTGAATGAGTTAATTTTAATGCTAATTATATGTCAATTTTAGACATGAATAAATATGGAGGTAAATTTCTCATCATTTATCATTGGCATCAATCAACTCCTAATGATGATCTTATAATTTAAAAACGTTAAAATTATAGAATTCCACTTTTTAAAATTTACAAAAAGGTTTTTTTGAGAATATTTTTCTTAATATCATACTAACGAAAAAATAAGATTTTTATTATTTTTTGCAAATAAAATTATACTTTAAATTTAAAATTGAATTAATTGAATTAGATAATTGTTGTGATACCACTTTTGGCATTAAGCGGCTTAAAACGGCCCAATTAATTAAATGCTCAAGAATATACAGCTTAAACTGAAATAGAATGGTCGAACAGTAGAAATGAAAAGCAAATAATCCATTCTATTGAGAATTTATAGGTTATATTATTCAAAGACATAGTAGCTAAATTATTCATATTTGTATAAAGTGTCTCAAACTCATTAGTTCAAATCCTTCTTAACTTATTAAAATTTCTTTTTCTCGCTATAAATAACATTCACAACTCAAGATGCATTTTTAAAAAAATATAATTAGTGTAATTTTTTAATAGACAAATTCAAATAATTAAATAATTAATTCGTTAATTAGTTGAATTACAATTCTATATGACCTCAATAATTTTTTATATCTTGCTTACGATTACTCAAGTATATTTTCCTTTTATTTGGGACAGATTTAAAATTTCTAATAAATCTTGAAAGTTTTATAAAGAGCGTTAGAATAATAACTTTAAAGAGGAATAAGTAATCTTAAATGAGCAATTTTGTATTCATTTTTTAATCTTTTATCCATTTACATCAGTGTCATATGTCATTTATTTCTTGATCATCTCTGCAAATATTTGTAGTTTTTAACCAATAAGATGACTATACTCCTTCGCCCACTTTCTGGGCTAAAGTTATCCTTGCTTCCTATTTTCTTTTATACTCTCTATTGCCTCTATCACGTCATACTAGTCAACAAATATAATATATAATTATTGCTAGTTACTAGTCACTTATGAAAACACCAGTTTGTTCATTAACGTACTTCCAACCGCCAGCTATGTACCTGTTCACAATGATGGCAGTATTCACAGCAAGAGCCTGGGTCAAGATTCTCGGAGATGCATCAGACACACTAGGGTTGAACAAGATATCACATCGAGATAGAGTTAGCAAGAACTCTTTGAAGCAATTAATGCAAGATATTTATTGATTAATGTTTGATTTTTATTTGAAGTCCATAAACTCAACCCATTTAACTTTCTATTTGAGATGAGCTGGGGGCTCTCTCCCTATCAGCAAAATGCTGTAGTTGCTCTTTGCTATTATTTCTTCAAAGCTTTCAATAGCAAGAGTGAAGTTCTTAGTATCTGAGTGCCACGAAGAGTTGCCTCCATTCACAAAGCAGATGTCATGCTACTTTTCTAGGAAGTCTGACTCCATCTACAGAGTGTTCTTAACAACTATCCATTGCAAATCAGACTCTGCAAATTGAAGCCTTGGGATATAGTTGTTGAAGTGCTTGTAGGGCTCGCGTTGGTTGTGAAGCCAAGCAGAAAAATACTTGAGCATGTGCTCCATTCGATTAAAACAAAATTTTAATATAACAACTGAGGTTATTATCTAGTGAGGCTATTCTACTGTCAGTATCATGCTCCCATTGATTAAAAATAGGCCAGCTTCGATAGGACTATATTCCAAAGATCATGTATCCATGCTCCATCAGCAGAATTAATTTATGTCTATCTTCATGATACAATTTTAATAGGATATTATCTTTTGATTAAAGATATATTCTAGATTATGAATGATGCGACCAACAAGAGCTAAACAAAATTTAAAGCTATCTTTGTATCTTGATTGCCTATCTAAGTAATAAATAACTGCAAATTTATAAATTAAGTGTTCAGCTAAAAGAAGGGATATTCCATCTTGAGTGCGCCAAAAGTTTGTATTTGCACTATGTTGTATCCTTCTAGCTCAGCTACATATGGCTACTTGGCTTCCTCCTTAATAATCTTGTCATAGTCAACTTCAAAGAATCTTAGAAACTCTATTATGTCTTTGGTGCTTCCTAGATAGTTGTGACAATTAAATACAAGTAAGATTTAAAAATGATTTGATTTATATAATTATAAATGTCTATCGAAATAGTAGGGAACTTCTTTAGGGTTATAAATTGCCTTTTGTCTTCTTTACTCTATCAGGAATTTTTAATAGAGAGTAGATTTCTCATTCAAGAATTTTCTATACGCCTCTATCGTTAACTCCTCATATTTAAATATAATGAAGCTTAAGAAACATTTATTCATACACATACTCAAAATTGTCATGGACTGAGTGTTTGTAATAACGAGTATGTGGCAAATCGTAAGCCCAAATCCCCCAGAAAATTGATGCAGTCAGATCTGTGTACCCTATCTTGATGTCTCTATAAACTTTAAAACTATGATGTAATTATACAAAGACTATTTTAAACAATTGTGTTGGCTAGCTTTTCATAAAACTTCTTATAATTCTCACAGGCTGTCAATAAAAAAAAAGATAGAGAAATTAAGTAAATGAGCCTGGGCAATCGTCACTGTACAGGTACACGAAGTAGTCTCTTCCTCTCGGCATGTCTAGGATCTCCAGAAACTCGTTCTTGAATTTCATGCAATAGAATTATTTATTGAATAATGAATTCTACCATTTTCTTAGATCTGAAGCTGTAGTATGTCACAACATTAAATTATGTGACCTTTATATAATGATTAGATTAACATCTTGTCTCTTTCGCCAACTGAGGAAGTTATCCACTAAAATCTTCATTCCAAAACCTAATCCGCTACTTTTCTTAGTAATAATCTAAAAGTGATATACGCATACTTATTTAAAATTAGTGTTGCTGCCTATCTTTAATTGTGGAAATTTCTTGGAGAGTTATAAAGAGTGTTTAGTATTGAGGGAGCCTGCGAAAGTAATATCTTTTGGCTTGATGGACCAGTAGCTATCGATGAGCTCGGACAGAGTTACGAATTATTCAGTAACTCCAAAATACACACGGATATGCACTCCCACACTCTTGAAATTCTAATGCCAGCTTTCCACCGCATCTATACTCATCATTAAAATTATTATATATTGAAAGCATGAAACAAATTCAAATCTATGAACTGCTTCTGGTTATGCTTGCTGGAGCGTTGATAATAGAATACGATGTTGTCTTTTGAGAAACTCTAGTAGATGAGGGTATTTTCTTGATCGAGACCCGGGTACATGTTGAGACACTAGTATTGCGGCTGTGCTGTAAGAGCTGAAGCCACCTAGTCAACCTGCTGCACCTGCATGTACGAGTAATCATAATTGCTGAAGAAATTGAACCTCTCAAATTAAAATTAATAGTAATAATATGTGATTATGAATAATCAAAGCCAAGATCAAGTTGAGGCACCTCAATGAAGATCAGATTTAAGTTGAGTGAGTTATTCTTGAAAAGATAAAGTCATAATTATTGCAAAAAAATAAATATTTCGAGTGTTGAAAAGATCCCACTCGATCGGAGTGGTTAAGATCGAACACTGTAATGTAAATAGTTTTACGAAATTTAAAAACATATTTACTATATTATAACTTTGCAATTTTCTCTCCAAAATTAGCCTATTTCATCATTCTAGAAATGTTTTTCCCTAAATTTGAATCTCTCCTCACAATGAAAAATTATCATTGGAATAAAAATTTCCTAATCGATATATTTTTGATATAGCGATACAAAATATCTTAGTTTGATGAGTATTTATAAATCAAAGGATGTAAGGGAGAGTCGAATGAATAATATTTTTCACTTATTGTCTAGAATGAGGTTCCTCCAGGGCTTGTTTGGGTCTCTAGGCTGGCCATGGATGTCCGTGCTTTGATGCATTTGGAATCTGGTCATCTCTATGAAGATTTGAAGTCTTTAGTGAATGAGATAGGCCTCCTTGCCATACCACTGACGAGGTTGGAGCACTCCACTCTTTCGCCTTTCTTTAATGCTTTTGATAGCATCTATGATCTCTGTCTCATCTTCAATAAGAGAGCCAGTCATGTTGTTAACGTATTTAAAACCTCCAGCGATGTACTTGTTAACTACAATTGCAGTATTCAAAGTCAAAGCCTGCGTTAGGATACGAGGAGAGGCATCAGAAGTAGAGGGCACGAAAAGGATTTCACACTTAGAGATAACATCTAAGAAGTTCTCAAAGTTTTGCCCTGGAATGCGGTTTGCCTTTCCAACTAGGTGCTATGGAAGTTCTCTGCCAATCAGAACTTAAATTATTAAGAAGCATAGTATAGTTAGTTTCGTTTGCTAGTTTCTCAAATACCTTCATTCCAAGAGTCCAATTCTTATCATGAATTATTTTTATGCGCATTTTTATAATTCTTAATGTCTTCATGCCATTAGGAAGCTTCCAATAAAATGCTATTTTAAAAATTAATTAACTAACCTTTTCCAAGCTGACAAAGCAAATATCGGTCGTCTTGTTATTAAGATGGGCACCTCTAGCGTGCTTGTTTGTCTTAAGCCACTTGAAGATCCGACTCTCCGAATCCCAGCCTAGGTAGATGATGATGGAAACCCCAGTGTCTCTCTGGGTCATATTGATTATGCAGCCAGCCAGAGAAATCCTTTCATCATTTCCTTCATCTCTCTATCCAAAGCTGCAATCATAATATCTGTATCGTGCTCCCACTAGTTGAAAATAGGCCATCCTCTGTAAGACTTAGATTCCTATTGCCATGTATCCATTCAGCAGACACATGTAGAAGCGCTCCCTGTTGTGCATATGCAGAGGACCTCCGACAAGTCATTTTTTAATGATGAATATTTTGAAAGTAGGACTTTGACATCCTCTCTAGTTTTGTAATTTCTTATCCTATAGAATGGCTAGTGAAGCAGCACTCCATTCAAATCATCGAAGCCATCCACATCATAACCATCGAGTTTAAGTGCGTAGGGCTTTCTCGCCTCTTGCTTTACGATTTCATCAAAGTCCACAACATAGTAACGCAAGTAATTTATCAAACCCATTTTATCATTCATGAAGTTCCAACAATCCTTAAATGAAAATATATGATCAAATGATAAAACAAGATTAAAAGAGATTTAATTTATTGATATGAATTATCTAAATGGCCCTGCCAGTAATTTGTGGAGTTGAATTTGAAATTAGAGCGAACAATGGTCTATTCCTCAGTTAAGAAGCTCTGATAGAGGTGAGACTTTTCTTTTAAGAACTTATAGTAAGCCTCGAAAGTATAAAGTGATTTCATTATTTATTTATATTAAGTGTATGGTTCGTAGACGTAAGTGAAGGTGTGAGGATTTTTGTGATCGTAGAAACGAGTGTGGGTACAAAAAAATTCCCTAAAGGCCAAAAAAAAAAAAATTTCCCCAAAAATTTTTTAATTTTAATTAAATTTTTAACTCTTTTCATAAATATGGAAGCTGTGAGGTCAGATCTAGCCACTTTAACTCTTGGAGATTTAAACTTAAATCACAATACACTTTAATCATTGAGAATCAACTAGCAGGTCAGCTAATTATTCGTAAAATTTGAGTGAGGTGGAGCGACAGTAAGGGCAGTCATCCGCATATAGAGTGACCAAATAATCCTTACCTCTATGCATGCTTAGTAAGCTCCAAGAACTCGTTTTTGAACTCGAGCATATTGCTTTGAGGCGGGAGCATAGTACTAGATAACTTCCTCTCTCTGCGACCACTCCATAAAATTATTCACCAAGTCATACAACCACATGTTCTGCTGCTGTATCTCAAACTCCTTCAGAAGGAATATCCCCTTCACAGGAGCTTTTACTTGTCTTTTAGGCCGAGCAAGAATCTGCTGGTTGACTTTGTGCATATTAAGTCTTGAGGGAGCCTGCGAAATAAAAAAGTAAAATTTATTACAAAGGAAAGAATTTTTAGAGTTAGGTAGGAAGTTTATAAAATAGTTGTTAATTTAAGATAGAGTCACATAAAGTCAAATTAGTGTGTGTCTATCCTAATTTTCTTAGTAGAGCTAAAACGAGATAGATTATTCTATTCTAGTCTGAGAGGCTCAAGAAAAGTTTGAGAATACTCATTTAAAGTAAATAAATACAATTATGAGAAGTCTTCTTTCATTCCATTCACTAAATTATCATTATAAGAGAGAATTTAATAAATACTTAAATTGAATATGAGAAGCAGGGCCATCTATTAAACGATTAAAATAAAATAGTTTTTATTTTTAATGCTAAAAGGAAATGCTATTTTTTTAAAACTTGGATTAAGTATGAATTCAGATATATAATTTAAATTTATTTAATCTTTTGGGAATTTTATAATTATCAGAAGAAAAAAAATCGCATAT
The DNA here is from genome assembly GCA_027382625.1 of Tetmemena sp. SeJ-2015. Taxonomy (NCBI): domain Eukaryota; phylum Ciliophora; class Spirotrichea; order Sporadotrichida; family Oxytrichidae; genus Tetmemena; species Tetmemena sp. SeJ-2015. The sequence continues at coordinate 25,389 of JAJKFJ010022880.1, forward strand.
CTCCTTGGCTCTAAGAATCTAAAATTCAAATCATTTTAAGTTGTCTAAAACCGAATATCAGAATGTAATTTAACTGTTCCAAATCACACACCTCTCAAATTAATTTAATTACAGTACGAATTCTAATTCATCTGCCATCCTTCTCATATTAATTAAAAAATGTTTATCACATCTGTGTCGTAGAACATCTGCTTTCTCACCATTTCTATTAATTAAAAAATGAAATTTATACTATCTTTATTAAATGTGTTCTAAAATTGGTAACAATTCAGGAAGCTTAATAAAAATAATGAAGATAATTACCAATTATCACCAATATAGAGTAAGAAGGGGTGTTTTATTATGTAAGCAAAATATTTTAACTTAGAAATGTTAACCCTTTTTAAAAGTAATTTAGCTCTAATTACAATTAAAATATAAATATTTTTACTTAAAAAAAGATCGCAATGGGAAAAAATGCATAAAGCCATGGAGGTGGCAGCGGATAGAAATCTGGAACAAGCATGACTTAGAGTAAGGGGAGCTCAGGTTCTCATCCAGGTTAGAGTAAAGGAGCACCTATTGCTAATGTGGTTTAGTCTAAGGGGAGCCTGGGGGGTTGACTACACATTAAACTATTAACTACTCGTAGTATAATATCAACAACAACCTTCATATTAGAGTGCCAAACAAGGAGCTAAGTTCTTAGACAACTCCTAACCAAAGAAGAAATGAATACTTATAGGTTTGATAGGATAGATTCATGATTTGGTTGTCTTCCAGATCAAGAAATAAATATTCTGGTAGTTAGTTTAGAGTTATTTTTATAAATAATATTTCTTAAGAAAAACCTTATTCTCTGATCTTTATGTCCACTCTTTCCAGATCTATTCTTGTTAAGGTTAGATAAGTTATTAGGTATCTTCGATACTTTATTCTGCTTTATTCTATAAAGAAAAGATAGGATCTTAGTTAATTCTTAGAATATTATTCTTAAATAATTTCTCTACTATTTGTGATGATATCAATAAATCTCCTATTTTTGCATTTCTACAAAGATCTCTAGCTTCTAATGAATGAGTTTGGAGTAGGGTTCGTACCACCCACGGGGTTTAAGGGTTCCATCTGCTCTTCTGCGCTTGATTAAATCTACTGCTGGAATTACGTCCTCACCTTATCAATTAAAACTCCTGTCTGTTCATTCACATACTTTGACCCTCCTGCTATGTACTTGTTCACAATCACAACAACTTTGGAATAAAATATATCCTTTTATAGAGATTCTTTCATTTAATGAGAATAAGAATCAAAGAAGAACTCAAAGTTTAAATTTGTAAATGATGGCAGTGTCTAGGAAGAGAGCTTGAGTCAATATACGAGGAGAGGCATCTGAGACAGCAGGATTGAAGAGGATGTCACACTTAGCCAACACAGCTAGGAATTAATCGAAGGGGATAAACTCCACATAGTCTACTATCCCTAGCATGTGATCAGGCGGCTGTCTTCCAATCATCATCAACTTTAACTCCCACATATATTATAAACTTGTAATTAGTGTCTCTGATCAATAGGTCAAATGCCTCCATTGCAAGAGTATAGTTCTTTGTGTCAGTGTGCCACGAAGAGTTGCCTACGTTCACAAAGCACACGTCCACCTCCTTCTTATCCCAGGTGGCATTCTTTGGCAGGAAGTGATTTGTCATCGACCACTGCAAGTCCGATTCAGCGTAGTTCATTCTTGGTAGCATGCCGTGGAAGTGTGGAGCAGGGTCTGCCTAGTTATGAAATTGAATAAATTCATTGCATCTATGAATTTGAAGTTATGCAGCCACCCAGAGAAATCTTTCATGATCTCCTTCATGCTTCTATCTAGTGAGGCTATTCTGCTGTCAGTGTCGTGCTCCCACTAGTTGAAGATGGGCCAGCTACGGTACGACTGTACTCCAAGAACCATGTAGCCGTGCAACATTAGCATGAATAGTTTCTCTCGATCGCCTTCATAGAGCGAAGCCCCTATTAAAACTACCTTCACATCTTAAATAAGAGCTTTGATTAGTGAGAGTTTAATTGGAAAGATAAATACATCTGCTCCTGAAGTCCTTTGGACAAGTTTGAAGAATGGGTACTTGAGCTCTATTTCGTTGAAAGAGTCGAAGGAATAAATGTTGTAGCCATCTAGTTTCTCAGCATAGGGCTTCTACAATTCTAAGTCAACTATCTTATCATAGTCCACAAAGTGGAATCTGAGATACTCCTTTACTGACTTTAAGTCTAGCCACTTGTTAGGGCAATCATTGATTAAATGAAGATTCAGGCATTACAATTTAAAGTAGGATGAATGTCTTCGAGAGTAGCTGACAGAACCGTCTTTGTAGGTGGGTAGCTAGGGTCTTTGTAGCTCTCCCAAATGCTTCTTAAAGATCATAATTAATTTAGTGAGTCAAGAAGGTATCTTCAATACTTTATTTTAATCATAGATTTTGACTTGAGATACTTGTAGTAAGCCTCCATAGTGTAGGGCTCGTAGACATAGTCGAAGTTGTTGGTGACTGTGCTGGTATAGTATCTTGTTTGAGGCAAGTCGTAGGGCCATATACCCCAGAAGATGGAAGCAGTCATGTCACAGTGCGAAGAGTGGATGTTAATAGAATAAAGAGCAATAATTTAAGATAGGTCGTTTTAATTTGTTCTTGATAGAACGGAATTGCTGAGCTAAGTTGTCATAAAAAGCCTTGTTTGTGTCACAAACTTTAGTTAAAAACATAAAATGATGCTTTAAAAAACAGGACAATCATCGGAGTAGAGATAGACAAAGAAATCTTTACCCCTTGGCATTTTTAACAATTCTAGGAACTCGTTCTTGAACTCTATTTAAAAGCTTTAATCACATTTTAAACATATTATAAGATTATCTATAATCTTGGAGGACTTGAAGCCTGGGAACCAATCGTTCACCTCAGGAAGGTCGTTCCAGAGGAGCAAGTTATTCACTATGTTGAATAATTCTAAAAAGGGATTAAAATCATCAGATTTTATCATATCTATAGAATAAGTTCATAAATTATTTAGAAGCTATTTAAATAAATGAATTTTAAAAAACTCTTTTAAAATAAACCCTTTAATTCCAAATCGTTGAAGTGTGGAATTGAACCAGAAAAGGCAATAGACTTGTTCTTGCCTTCCCAATAGGAGTCAATCAGCTTTTTCAAATCAACTCCGTATTTAGGATCAGCAAAGTTAACAAAAAATTTATCTTCCTCATTTATAAAGTATACTCTAATATGGATGGAATCTGTTTTAAAGCTTTCAAATTACTCCTCAATGAATTCAAACAAAATAAGAAAGAATGAATAATTAAATGACTGAGAGAATGTAGCTTTCGTTGTACTGTGGCTTCTGATAGTAGAATACAATATTGTCTTTGGCGAAGTTTTAGAAAAGCATGCGCTGCGGGTTCAAGCCAGCATGCAGGTTGAGAGACTGCTCGTTTGCGTAATCATGCATCAGTTGATAGTTGTTGCTTACATCGCTCTACCAGTTCAATCCCTCATATTGAAAAATAGGTCATTAGAATACATATCTACACATTATAAAATATTTTTTGTAATAGCCTAGGTTGATGGTGGGAACTTCCATGAATATCAAATTCAGATTCATGGCTAAGAAAAAAATAGGAAAGCCAGAATTAAATATTGGCAAAGTCGTAGTTCATAGATTCACTAAGCAGAGAGCACTGCAGAGTGAAAAGTGTTTTAAAGACGTCCATTTACAGAGCTATTTAATCGCAATAATAATGTTGCTGTTTCCTTCAATCGTGTTCTAAAGAGAGTGTGAGGGCTGAGCACTAATAAAATTTTCACCTTATTACTATATAAATCTAGAATAATCGAATTACTCTTTGCAAACAATACAACTGTGTATTTAATTCACTCAAAAATGGAGAAAATTAGCACAAGAAATGAAAGAAATTTAACTATATAAGAAATGAATTTTTATTTCTATAATAAAAGATATGATTCGATATTTTAATTAATTATTCAAAAGATCAAAATTTTTATTATTTCCTTCTAATGCTAAATATATACTCTTAAGATAGACGTAATAATAAATGAAAAGATATCTGCAGCACTCTTGTTCATTCCGCATTAGACAATAAATATATTTAACAAACAGATTTAATTTATATCGAAAGTAAAAAAGCAATTAAAATTTATTTAGGGGAATAACTGGCTTTCAAAATAGACTTATTTATGATAATTTGATTCTCTCCCACGGACTATAAATTAGAAAAATTATTCATAAATTTATTATTATATTTGAATTAATTTGAAACTCTGAGAGTAAACTATTCAGTCAAGAATTTAATAATTATATAATGGCTATTATATTAAATTAATTTAAATTTAATTTATTGAATTTAAATATTTTCAGCACTGTATATAAGAAACAAAATAATATAAGACTTAATCTTTTTAAGAGTATGGAGCAAGCCGAGATTAAAATTAAGCAAGAGCAATCATCTGCTTAAAATCAAAATCCTCCATTTGATTCATACATTTCAATTTATTGAAATAGAGGTAATAATTCAGACGCTCAAAACGAGCAAGATAACTCGTCAGACAAACTTCAAGAAAATTCACATATATACAATGGGAACGATCAAGTCGAGAGTGATGGAGACTTAAAAGACGGTGACTATGATTAAATTTCTAATTATTTAGATTCTGTACAGCAAAACGTAATGATACCACCAGAACTTTGGCATCAAGCCATCCAATACCCCATTCCTCAAAATATAATGTAAAGCATTCTCAAACTGCTCTAGTTGCCCATTCATCAATCTTAGTAACAACCTTCGCAATCCAGATCTGTCTAACTATATTAAGCACCTCACATCAATGACACTAATGGTAGCAACAAATATTCTGAAAAGCCACCCATGCGTTCCATATTAAAATCTCCCTCACTTCAGCAAAAAACTTCCTAGATCCCGGCCAAAGTCTAGCAACCTGGGCAATAGACTCTTAATCATCAGAGTAAGCAAATATTTTAACAGTTCCCCTCTCAGAATAGGGTAGGCATCGAGTTTGGTGCTCTCCAATCGGGGGATGAAGAATAGTATCAGAGCAAGAATTCCATAGCTCCTAATTCTCAAGCTGAAAAGTCAGGTGCTACAAAGATAAAGCAAGCCAATCAAAATCAGCTAAGAGGTAGGAAGCGCGAATAGAAGTATGAAAATCTCCAAAATCAAAAGAACTGATATTTTAATGGAAATTTTGCCTATATTAGTGATTAATTTTAATAGAACAGTCTCCAGCAAGCTAGTAGTAAGAAAGAAATATCAAAAGAACCTTAATAATAAGATATAGAAATTTAACCTTAAGATGCATGTATGCAGTATATTTAGTATGAAGAACCTAAGGGAAAGGAAGAAGCTAAGAACAACAAGAGAAAACGTCAGAGCAAATTTGAGAATGAGTAAGAATATTTGAAAAGAAGGTGCAGTGAGGGTCCTCTCACCAGACAGATTTCGAAAAAAATAGGACTTTAAAATGATTCTGAGGAAGAGCTCTCTTTTCAGAATCTAAGAGACAATTAATATTCTATATTTTAATACAACACCATTCAGCAAAGAGACAAGTCTAGCTAGAAAAAGGGAGCAGGAAAGAATCTGAATCATCAATTCTCATAGCAAATTTAAAACCCTTTCCAGCCCGCCAACAATATTTCCTCCTCCAACAAGAAAAATGCTCAGTCTCAATAAGCTCAGCTTGAAGACCTTTCTCAATAGACAAACTAGTAGCTTTCATAAAATACTATCACCGACAAGGAAGAAAGTCATTCTTCTCCTGATCGATCTCAAAATCAATCAGCCCAGGAGGAGATGCTATCTTAAAGCATCCAACAGAGTTAAAACTAGAGAAAACAGAGAAAATCTGCACTCAATATAGTAGTAATAAATAAAGCATAGCTACCATAGTCTTTAAAGGAAGGAAAAAATCTAGCTTTGGTAAAGGAGAATCTAATTGATGAAGAGGAAAATAAGAGCGTAGCAAATGAGGCACAGGAAGATCAGAACCACCAGCAATGGTTAAATATTAGCGTGGCTCAGCATGTCCTTTCTGAAATCGAAAAAGATACCCAAGAAATTGAAAAAGTTTAAAACATCATCTCTTAGCTAGTCCGCCCTTCTGACTCGTAGGATAAAAAATATTCTCAAATGCCCCCTGAGAAATGCATTAAAGAACTCTTTGATCTGACGAGAGTCTTTAAGGAGATGCACTGTAATCTTGTGAGTTCATGTGTTGACCTTTCTTCAATAATAAAAAAAAGAGATGATGTCATCTATGAAATTATGAAATTCATTCCGTAGTCAGTTTTGGAGGATATTAAAGAAGTCCAATCTGACACAAACAATGCAAACAAGAAAGGTGCCAATAACAAATCAAAGAAAATTTGGAAAGACCTTCAATCTTAGAAGTAATTTGTCGAAACGACGAGCATCGTCAAAGGGAAAGAAGGATTCGAAAAGGTCAAAATAACAACAGATTGTAATCTATTCGATTTTAAGAACTCTTTGTCCTCTGTTAAAAAAGAGAAATTAACTTATTTCGTAATTAATTTACTTTCAAAATGTTATTTTTCATTGCCCTTCTTTTAAAAATCTATTTTTATAATAAATTTTTAGCTGATATTTTATAAATATCATACACTTCATTATTAAAAAATATCTTAGTTACCAAAGCAATGAAGAACATAAGAATAATTGATTTGTTGTTTTTATATTCTTTTGGCGTAATTCCTGTTACTTTTTTGAATTGCTCTATAAGGGAGTTTTTATTTCTTAGATATGCATACGGCAAGGTGTATTATTTTGATTTTTCTTATTTTCATTCCTAAAAGGTCATTAAACCACTCTTTTTTAGTTAAACTTCAATCAATTGTAAATTCAATCACTATTAGCAGAGCAATTCAAAGTTAAATATTTGCACAAAATTATCAAAACATTTATAATTTTTTTATCACTAAATCAGTCATACATTTAAAAGTATTATAAAATTATTATTGTAAAATAATATCACAGCAAAATGACTTTAATGAAGTCAAACAATATTATAGATTTAGAGATGATTTTTAAACTTAGAAATAAAGTGATTATTTCTTTGGGGAGCATTAATTACCCACGCTTAAATTAAATAGTTGTTAGTTGGAACTCTATCTATGATATTATAACTGCCGCAAAAACAGATTAGTGCATAAGCACAAATAAGGAATAACCGGCTTTAAAGATACACTCTAGTTAAGCAAATGTGCTAAACTGCCAACTTACCAGAGATTCTTATTTAGGCGCATTGTCCAGTTATCTACAGCTGCTTCGGTTATTCCCCATTCAAAACCCCATAATATGATAAGAAAGAGAAAATAAGTTGTGTATAATTAATTTCTTTATTATAAGTGAGACTTTAATAGATAAATTTGAAAAGAAATTTATTAGTAAGTTATAAACAATTATTTTACGCTACAATGGAACTGAGAATTCTTGATGGCCCACTACAACCACTTCAGCTGTCAATTATTCGAAAAATTGCTGTTGTCATCTAACTCATAGAGATATGTAAGTAAATAATTGAATACATAATCCTCAACAATGAAAAATAAACTTAAACCATAACATTAAATGATTAATGGCTAAAAATGACAAGTTTATAAGTCTAAATCTACTTTCATAATTTCAATATTATTTCGATTCCCATCCTTAATAACTAATTTAGGTTTCTATCTAATACATTTGAAAATTAGACGAATTGCATTTTCTTTGACGCTCAAGTAGATTGACAAAAATTCAACTCAAAGTTCATATATTCGCAAAGTTTCTGATTTTATTGCATCTTTTCAAAAAACATGCACTTTTAATATTCTGTATTTATATCTCATTATATTTCTAAGAAGTTTTTAAATCGCTAAAAATATTTTTAACATTACTCGATAAAATTTAAATATTAATGAAGTTCATTAGGTGATAAATAGTCATAGATTATTATATTCATTTTATTATCAGTTTCATTTTGACTCTAAGGTATGGATGGTAGTCAGCCTTATCAGTAAATGTAGCCCATTTCTCAAACATCAACATCCATCGCAAAAATGGAGGGGTGCCCAGCGCGCTACATAACTGCTCAACATTGCAAGTTCTTGCAGATGAGTTGGAGAAGTTAGAGAAGTTTGAAGCTTTCCTTCTCATCAACTTCTAAATCAGATGTGCACATCAATTATTGGATTGATCTCAAACTCTTGCCACTAAGCGCACTTCAGTTTGGGAGTAGCGCCGAAGATCTTCCATAGATAGTTCCTTATTCAAGATCTCTCCGTAGACTGGTAGCAAACATCTATCGTTGAAATGGCATAAGCGTACAAAACTGTGAATCGAAGTGAAGCGCGTTATAGACTTTTCACTAGCCATTTTATTATAATAATGACTGAAATATATTACACTGCTCAGGTGTGTGAGAGGGATAGCGTGAAGTTTGTATGTGCTGACGAAGCTGTGTTCACACTCAACCCCTTCATGAAGAAAGGTTGGTACAAGAGACGATAACTACTAGAAGTTTCGAGTAGAAGAAGAATAACAAACGTGCGTTTCTTGCAGGAATCAGCGCAAGACTCCAGGCTTAGAGCTGTAATGACTTCCATCCTTCGCTCTATCAGCTGAGAGAGTATGTTTGCCGTATCGCTTAAAGTGAAGCTCAAAGAGAGAGAAGAATCACAGACCGGTGAGATCGTCTCTAAGCCCTGTGGACAACTCTCAAAGCGTAACCATAAAGAAAGACTAAGAAAAAGGAGCGAAAAGGCAAGGCTGAGTGACATCAAACTCCTGTTTTTTAATGTTACCATAACTACGGCCAGAAGTTTCCACGGCAATTTGAGTTTTACGGAACCTTAAGTTAAGGACAAGACTATAAGAACTGCTGCTCATCAATTGATGCCATTGATTAAGCTATCGTATACATGAAGGATTAATAGTGAGTGTAGTTGTAAGGAGAAGTGAGAAGAGAGAGAAGACAAGAAGTTATGTATGCGAGATAAGGTAGATGATAAATTTATGGAAAAAGTTTTAAGCTAACTTAATGACTTAAGTCACGATTTGCTTATCTGGGAAGAAGGGATCTCTAAGAGAGTTCCTTTCTCCAACTCTTCTTTGGGCCACGATGGACTAGCTTCCCTCTCATTCTTCGAACTGCTCCCGCAAATCTATGTCATTATGACTTGTCGTCCCCCGGGGTTCCCCTAAGTTTTCCCCTATAGTGATAGAATCGCTTTGCTGCACTGCTCGATGCTTAGTATTTTGCTTCCGTGCACATGATACGCATGCTCTCTCCTTCATTAAGTAGATGCCAGTGCGAGGTTTCTCTACACACAGTTAAACTCTAAAAACTTACTAGAAAGTAGGGAACTCTGACAGCTGCTCAAACCATTCGTCGCCGATAACTATTCCTTGCTTCTTTGGGCGTATTCACTCTTACTAGATATCTACTTTCCTTGTGTGCATCTTCAATATAGATCTCTTTGAGGATAGTCTAGCACGTACAGTAGCCAAGGACGCCCAAAGAAGAACCTTCGTTCTGCAACTTGTTTTGAGAGTTGTTTCTTGCTAGGAAGGAATAGAACAACCTCCGGATCTCCCATCGCATCGTCTCACATATTAGTGACTGAGATCTCAGGATAGTTTTGGACTTCATCATGTTGACATCGATTTTTTTGAGAGCTTTCTTCCATCAGCAAGAACTTCTTTGAGAACGAGATCTTTGTTCCACACATTGTCGGAAGGAACAAACCAACTAATATTATTGTTACTCCATATGAAAGCTTCTTATCTTGCTAATTGAGGGTACCTGTAGAGGGTTCTTTCCTTGATTCGGAACCTCGCTGCTCAAAGCGCTCTTTTGCGCTCCACTCCTTTAACTCTGCTTAACACAATTTCAAGTTTTCCAACCATGTTGCTCGAGTACCTCGTTGTTCTAGTGAAAAATCAAAATTATTAATCCCATTGTCATTTCATAAGTAAGTACCGATTTTATTATCGCTTGTATAAAAATAGATTAAAAAGGAAGCTGTTGACTAAGGGAGTGACTCAACTAAGACAAATATTAATAAAAATTTAAAGGGCTTATTACTTAGCATATAGGAACCTCAAGCTCTTGAATACTAAAAGGATGAAATTTAGTATCTATATATTTAATAATTATATAATGCAACTTCCAATCTTGCAGACTTCTTCTGTATATTTATTCGAAATTATTATTTCAAGTTCAACTCTGATGTCAGAGACTAATGCTACAAAACATCAATCAATGATAATTATCTTAGATTATAAATTTACATGCAAAACCTTAGGCTTATATTTAGATTTTTTTATACTTGATCATTGAGCTATAATTAATTATTGAGCCTTTATCTTATACAATTAAATAACAACTTAAATTTAGAATTCATTAATTATAAAAAGTAAAAAGTGGGTACTGTAAAGTTTTTCTTCTCGCTATTCTGAGGAATAATTATTCAGATAAATAAAATTTAATGCTTTATTAAAATTGTTGGATTCATGAGTAACTATAATTACTATATAATTAAATTCGCCGGCCTTATAATTTAAATTTATCAAAAATTAATTTTTTCATCTCATTCAATCTCAGCCACAAATTTTAACAACAATTCTAATTTAAATTTAGTTTAAAGAAATAAATGGGAAACTTAAAAAATGTTTGGCAACAATAGGTTATATTGTTAGTTTTAATTTAATAATAAAAGAGAGATTTTTTCTTTCAGAATTTAAGAGAATATCAACTTTAAAGTTTCTTGTAAATCTTAATTTGATGTGAGAAATAACTATATCAGTTTGAAGAATTTATTCACATAAATGTTCCTCATTCTGGTATTTGCTAGAAAGGATGAGTATCCATTTAAATGCAATATATTATTAGATTAATTAAAATTGCCTAAAATAATTATTTCTCCTGAGTACTTCAATAATTCTTTAATAATATACAACTGAATTAAAATTGGAAACCAATAAAAAAATGAAGGGATATATTGATCTAGATCCGACACGAGCTACAATCTTACTCTAAAACTTGAATAAGTGAAAATGAACTAATTAATTAAGACCATATTTGGCGCAAATATAGAATCGCTCACTTATAAGAGCAGCACGAATTCTATATTATTATTTTTATTAACCAGTTTATTCTGGAGGATTTCTCCGAGATATGCTGGCGGCACGGGTCCTTGGGGAGCGCCCGTGACGATGAGGAGACTCCCCCTACTTCTTTCCTTGGGGCACAATGGATCGCGGCTAAGGGCAAACCGATCCTGCCCCCCTTCAGGTGCTGAGCGTGTCATCCTCTGCCAATGGTATGAAAGCGTTCCCTTCGTGGGGGGGAGGTGACGGGCGCCGCGTGGTCTCTAGGGGCCACTAAGGGTTGGCAACAACCCCGGCGAAATGGGGGGGAAGCATTAAAGGGGTGCAGGGGAATTTGCTCGGCAGGCCCCCTCTCCTGGAAATCCAAAGGTGGGTCTGGATCCCCGGGTTTGATCCCCTTTAGCCGGGGGACCAAAGGGTGAAGAAAAGGGGTATGATGCGCTGGCCCCCAGTATATTTTTTTTTTTGGGTGCTGGGGTTCCAGATTTTTTTGGTGAGGAGCCAGCCTACTGATCAATCTGCTTTTTACCCTTTCAAAAGTTACCCGCCCAATTTTCAGCTGAACTATTATTTTGGGAATGCCCCCTCTTCAAAAAAGCGTTTTTAGCTTTAACTGAGGGGAGGGTACTGCACCCAAAAGTCCCAAATAGGTCCCCATCGGGATGTCATGTTTTTAAAGCTCTCTTATTGGGAATCTCATGCCAGTAGTTTTGTTTTCTCTAAGGTTTTGCTTACTTGTCTTCCCCCCACTCAATCTTTTCTCTCTCATTTTAAGGGAGCCCCAAAGAACTTACAATTTTTTTTCTCACATAGCTAATTTTCAGCTAAACACTTGCTTATTGCGAAATTTACTACTCTTCATCGTGTGCGA
>JAJKFJ010022881.1:0-32326 GCA_027382625.1 Tetmemena sp. SeJ-2015
TTATTGGTAAAGAATTTTTATAAATCTAGAAATTTTCAGTGGATTGTTTGCGGAATACAAATGATTTACAAATATATAATTAGCTGAAATTATGTTTAATATTTTCTAAATTTTTGATAGCTATTTGATTTAATTATGTTAATAATGATGTCATTGTTTGGTATAAATAGAAATGAGTGACCTCAGAGTGATATGAATTTATGTTATTCAACTCTCTAACGTTGAAATTTAGATATATTTAAGGAGGTTAAAAACTCATAGAGCATGATGCTAGAAGGATTATTGATTAATTTAGCTCTTTAAATCTTCAATACTTGTAAGTTATGCCTTCGAATCTTTGGTAGGGGTAGAAGTCTATAAAAATATTTAGTCCTTTGCGTTTAGAACTACACTCTCTCTCATAGCATCTAACAAATAAGCCTCCCCTTAAGTTCTGTTGCTATAAATTTGTATACAAAATAAGTTAGGTTGCTGTAGGTATAGAGGGTCTTCATGAAAGAAGGCGGCATATTGTGAGGTTCAAATAAGAAGTTGTAGCTGATAAACACAAAGTTTAAACTTATTAAAACTTAAAGGTAAATTGAATTTAACGAAGAGAACAGACATATTCATGATCTGAGTTCCATATTTTATTGGGCTGATCACCCCCTTCTCAACTAAGAGATTGAAAACAGCCTCTGCTGCTCTAGGGAGCAAAAATACCTTAAGTAAGTTTTGATCACGCCCATCAGCTAAGAAAAGTGACAGAGAGCTTAATGAAGCAGCTAAGAATACCTCCAAACATAAATAAATTAAGATCTCTCCTTATCTTGACTGATCTTGATTTTCAATCTTCTTATTAAATTAAATTAACTTTACCAAATTAATATGGGTAAGATACGAATAGATGATCAGAGGTATTGAACAAGAAATACAACGAGAAGCTAAGTCTTACTTAGTAGAGATCAACTTTAAGGCTCCTGCTCCAACTGTAAAAAAAGTAATCTAAATTTAATTTAAGAATTAATATTTACAAAGATGAAAAAGAGCGCTACAACAGCAGTACGAGAAGGATATTAGAATGCTTGAACTACACTACTTACCTCCAGCTCAGCTTAGCACGCCAAGACTCCCCTCCTCAGACAACTGTAAGTCACTTTTCTTTTTTTCCTAAAAAGAAAAATTTACTCCATTGCAAATATCAACATCGCAAAACTACTAGACCTAACTTCAACAAAAACTAATATTCTCAACTTTTTAAATATTTTTATAGCACAGTTTTGCTTTGAACTTACAGTTGTCTGAGCAGGAGAGTCTTGGCGTGCTAAGCTGAGCTGGAGGTAAGTAGTGTAGTTCAAGCATTCTAATATCCTTCTCGTACTGCTGTTGTAGCGCTCTTTTTCATCTTTGTAAATATTAATTCTTAAATTAAATTTAGATTACTTTATTTACAGATGGAGCAGGAGCCTTAAAGTTGATCTCTACTAAGTAAGACTTAGCTTCTCGTTGTATTTCTTGTTCAATACCTCTGATCATCTATTCGTATCTTACCCATAAAGTAATAAAAACTGAGTAGTTTAAATACCTCGTGAATTTGAATAGGAATGAGAAGAGTCCACACATCAAGCCAAAGCGGGTAAATTGGGGGGAAATTCTTTAGCACTTTTATCAAGTTCAATTTAAGATTAATTTTTCTTAAAAACTACATTAATTCTTTAATTCAATTTGTTGGTGAGCAGATTGAAAAGAAGTTTGATTCCACTTCCCACGACGAAGCTTTTGAGAAACTTGATAACTATTGGGAGAAATTCCTCATGGCTCTTTAAACTTTTCTTTTGGTCTTTTGGCTTTTTAATTTAATCGCCCGCTTCCTCTTCCTAGTTGAAGTCAATTTAAACTTTCTTAGCCTTCGATGGAGAGCCTGGCGCTGACTGTTGAAATTGTTAGTTTAAGAGTGCGGGAATGCGGACTTATCTATCTTTGTGAGAAAATGATTCCTGGTCTGAATCTTAAGCAGGAGGGCTATTCAACTTAAATTAAAAATTCATGAAAAGTATGACGCTAAAACTATCTTCAAATTAAAATGCTAATCACCATCATACATTTTTATCAAAAATTTATCTAAATGTAATTTATATCAAAAATAAAAATACAACTTATCGGGATTAAGTTAAAAATTTTAGATTCAATATTTTCTTTTTATAGAGAATAAATCCAGCAAATGATAAACTTATTCAATTTTTAAAAAAATTTTAATTTGCACAAGAAAGGAATGCAAATAACTTTATTTTGATAATTCTATTAATTTTTGGGCAATTCATTACAAATAACTTAAAACTCAGTTAGTCTGCTTTTTTACTTATTTATGATACAAAAGAGAAAATCTTTTTAAATAAAAATAGATTTCTCATCCTCAAATAATTTTATTTCAGGATTATTATATAATTGAATAAAAAATTGAAGCTTTAAATGAAATTCTAAATTGTAGAATTTTGTGTGAATAATTATTTATATTTAATAAATTATGATTTTAAATATCTTATTAATTCTAATTTATGATTTCTGTTTATTGAGCTCACATATTTACTTGGCCTTTAAGAAAAGGAAGAGAAATTAATCTTGAGATAAATTATATTCACTTTGGATCAAAGAAATCAATAAAAGACTGTATATCATCAAGACATACTTTTAATTAGTTGACCAGACACATGACATCGCAATATTCCCTTTGGCATATTCTTTTATCAAGATGCTCATTTTTGTTCTTTGACTTCATCGCATAAAACTAAAACTCAAACTCTGAATCAGTTTATCCACTCTCCTTTCGCTTAAAAACAAAAGTCTCAATTTTTGTTAATTATAAACCAGTTTTAATATTAGCACAAATTACTGTATTAAAAATTAAATTAGATTCTAATTAAAATAATAGAACTAAGTAATCAATGATATTTAAGCATATATTTGTTATTTCAAAATATTCTGAATTAAAAATAGAAAAAATTTGTACTCATAACTTATAGAATTTATATTGAATCCATATATCAAGACTTAATTCATTTAATTATTGACTTAAATAAATTTAGATAACTTATGTACTAAATAGGCCTCATATACATTATAATTTAGAGAATTTAAAGCATTTGCAATTTTAAGAATCCTTAGATAATTTAAAATTTCTAAATATACTAAAAATCTTAAAATCAATTTATAAACGCTCCTCATCTAAATTTTCTACTTTACCAACTTATTTCTTTTCCAATGCAATATTTAATAAAAATAATTTGTTTTGCAGGAGTTGAAAAATAGTTGACTTCTTGAGGGGTTAGATCTGCAAGTAGAAATATGAAAAACTTAGTGAAAATGACAGCCGAATCTGCTAATAGACTGTGAGCTTCTTAGAGCTTTAAGCTTTGTTCATTTTCAAATACCTTGTGCTAATAAATTTAAATAAACATAAGCATTTAATTATCTATTGAAGAAACTTGATAAAAAGATGCTGCACTTCAAACTACGAAAAAATATCGAAATTGATAACTCTATCGTACAGATTGTGCTTAACCCATGAGGAGATAGTTCGATATGCACTCCTCAACTGATAGTTCTAGTCAATAAGATATTTAAATTCTAACTGCTGCTAAAGTAAGTAGTCTTCTTCTGAATACAAGAAGATCAAATTTTTTAAATTTTTTAAAAAAAAATGTTGTTAATATTTGGGTCAGCATTTAAATTTTTTTCTTTTGTTCTTAGACTGAAGTCATCACCTCTTGCTTTTATGTAAGCTGCTCTCCCTTTGAGCATAGGTCTGATTGCTTGTAAAGTTTCTTCAGGAGAAAACTGCTTATCGTTAAGAAAGGCAATGTCGATAGTATGGAAGTCAGTTATTATGTAAGGTGTATTAAGGAAGAGAGATCCTACTTCTCTAATCATACATTATTTTCGAAAAGCAAAGTCGAGAGTGTCATCTAATCCTTTCTTCGTAATGGAAACATACTCATCAAACTCTTTAAAAATTTTTTTTCCCTTTTCACTCAAAGAAAAGGTAAGAGCAATAAACTTACCCAAAGATATCCTTTGTTTTAAATTATCTTTAAAAATATTAGTAAAAAAAAATTTTTTTAAAATAAAAAAATTTAAATTTATTTTAAAGAAAATAAATATCTTTTTAATAAATTATCTTTATGACTGTGAATAAACTTTAATAATTTAAATTTAAAAAATTTTAAAATTTAAAAAAATTTTTTTTCTTTTAAAGAAACTTATTTAGCTCTTAAAATCTGCCTCTGATGGCCGAAAGAAAACCATCATCAATCATTTTTTTCATGAATTCTCTGCTTTTAGCTAATAATGAATAGTCTATTTATTTGAGAAAAGGCAGAGATTTTTCACAGATAAGTCTCAGCTAATAAGAGAAGTAATACTTCACTCTTTCCTTTTCCATAATCTCGATAAATAGATTAACCTTTTGCTGATCTGAAAGATGACTCGATAATTCTAATAATTCGAATGAGCTGATCAAAAACTTTTCAGCTACATATTGAAGCTAGTTAAAGTGTAAATGCTAGAAAGAAGCTTTTATAGTTTCTTTTTCTTTAATAAGGCATGCTAGCTCTTCTTCATACTTTTTAATAAGTTTATCAAACTCAGTTTCTTCTTCAAGATCAGTCCTAATTTTCTCTTTGTTTTCAGAGATACCTAGCGCTTCCTTTTGTTTCTGTTCTTGTTGCTTCATGATTTCGTCTTCTAAGAGTTGATTTTTATCTTAAACTTTTTCCATTAGATTAACCCAGTTTTATGACTATGTGAGATCGTATCCGTATACTACATCCTAAATGCACTTAGATAAGTATTTTAACCCCGCCAAGTCTTTCTTAAAACTAAACTCAGGAATATAATTAATTCTTTATGAGTTTGCCAAAATGCTTCTCAATCAGAACTCTTGATTGGAATTCCAAAATTATAGCACTGTCCGATGTTAAATACATTCTCATCATCTAGTTAACAAAAATAAATTCTTTCTGTTTTATAATTTATTTATAGTTGTTTGATTTATCTGCATCTTTGATATCATCATGCTATTTCATCTCATTTATTATTTGATATTGCAAAATTAAACTCTTCAAAATGAACTATCAAATTATTGATTAATAAAATAGTAGATCATATTGATATGGCTCAAAAGTTCCCTAGGAGAGAGGTACACTGTCATCTTATTCACAGATTCAAGTTGCTCCTCTTCAAATTCAAGAGTAACGTTTGTAAGGAGGTAAATACTGTGATTTATGTCAGTCAAGAGGTTGTAATCCATGCAGCCTATTACCAACTCCTTCAAATTTTTGAATACTTTTTTTTCTCTCCTGAGATGGAGTTCCCATTTTCGCAATTTTTCTCCATTAAGTGCAACAAACTTTCTAAAACCTTTAATTATATAACCTTAATTTTAAATAAATTTAAGCTGAATTCATAACATAATCTTGAAAATATAATCTAAGATAATCATTCATATTTTGTAATATATATTTCACAATCGATTTAATTAACCTATCTTTTTATTACTTGCCTAATTTTATTTGTCAATGTACCTTTACTAAAAAATTAGAAATCATTTATTACTACAATAGTTATCCAATAATGATGAATATAAATGAAGTTGTATAAGAGATATTAACATTTAATAAAATAAAAAAAAATTATAATTTTTCTCTCAAAGAATGAAAATCATTTAACTAAATTAAATAATTTTGATTAGTGTAAATTGATGCCTAAATCTGAAAATTAAGAAATAGCATAGGGAGATATCAATATTTATAAATTTGGTGAAGTTTGTTATTGGGGTAGCTAAAAATAAAAAATATTATTTGTTTTGCTCTCTTGAATGATTTGTCTGACTTGGCCTCTACCCATGTTAAAGAGATGCTTTTCAGTTTGCATGGCTCCACTGTAATAGTCTAAATTGTTGGAGAGATTGATTCCGACGTTGTAAGGCTCGAAAATGTAGAAGTATGTTTGAATAAGCATCAGTGAAGCGGCTAAAATGTGCTCACCTCGGGGTATTGGCCTGATCCAACCTTTCTCTTTAGCAAGGTTATAGGCAGCCTCCACTGCTCTTGGATAATATTTATATTTAGATACAAAGCTATTTTGATCAGATTCACGTCACTCCTGTCTCCAAATAAAAGACCAAATGCAGCTCCAATCGATTATAAGAAAACTTGCAGATCCAGAGGCATGTTCGGCTTCACATGGTTATTATATTTAATTTATAATCAACTAATTATTATTTATGCATCAATTTGAAGACTAAAACAATTAAATAAATATTTTCTTACAAACTTTAAGATAACTTTATTATATAAAAGCACTAATAAAAATTACATAAAATCTCTTTATAATTATAATCATAATAAGTAAAAAGTTTTAAAGTTGATTGTGATTCCTAGGTTTGAAATCTATTCTAATTTTATTTAGGGGTTTTAAAAATTTAATACAAAATACTGAAAAAATATATTTCATTTTAAATAGTCTATAATTTTTGCATTTTAATCTCAACCATAGTGAAATCCTGAATTTTACGAAGATTTACTTTTTGAATGTTAAGCGTTCTTTAGTCATAAGTTATTTAAATAAACTTTGCATAATAAAATTTTTTTAAAGAAAAAGATGTCCTTTTATTAATAATTAAAAAGATTTATGGTATTTGGAAATTATTTCTTTAGCAGGCCTATCAACACTTTGAGTAAACAAAATAAAATTATAATTTCTGGAAATTAAATAGCATAAAATGTTTAATACTCCCCATCCAAAACACTTGATCGTCTTTATTACTATCTAGTTCAAAGTTTTAATTTTCAAATTTTTCTTCTTAAATTAATGAGAGTTGATCTGCACAGTTTTTGAGTCACTTCCTTATAATTTGTAAGTAAAATAAAATTATTTTACTTGGTCTTTGTTCTTTTGATTTTAAATATTTTGTGAATTGTCTGCCCAATCTGCGTCTCTTTGAATCTCATCTAGGTCAATGGATTGGTGATTATTGGATTGCTGATGGGAAGTGTTGCCTTGTATTTGATCAGTCATTTTTTTTTTTCAAATAATATTAATTCAAATTATAGGGAAGATATGATTAGGTGATCAGTAAAATAGTTACAGAAATAAAAAAGTGAATTGATATAGAAAAGTAGCTGATAATAAATAAATAAATTAATTTTTGATGAATTTACAATGGAAATTTTTGAGAAATATTTATTAGAGAGTGTACTAAAAGGCAAACTCATATTACAAGAGGTAGACATCTCTAAGAAAATAAACAGAATTTAAGCTAAAATGTTATCTAAGGTAAGATATTATATTGATAACATTAATTAAGATATATCTCGAAGAGGGACAATATCTATGAATACTGTTAAAGTAATGTACAATGCAACTACAATATAGATTCTAAGAAAGTAGATAAACTGGACAAAGAACTTCGAATTTCTACTAAAAGTAGGAGATTGCGTCTAGTACTGAGTAAATACTTGTCTGTTTGTTTTGATCTGCTTCAAATTCTGTATTTCTAAAATATTTCGCACGATCACATATTCATATCCTTCCCATATTTATATCCAAGGACAATTCCATTCTATGCCTTGTTTAGAGACCAATATTTTTTATATCTTAAGCTAAATCATATCATCACAAATTATTTTATATCTCAAATAGATTTTAAAACTCAATACATTTAAATAAACATTTTTACTATATCAAAAATATTTATCTCCAAAATTTTAGGCTAGAGGATAAGAATTAAAATTAAAATTTAAGAATATGGATTCAGAAAATTCAAACATATAAATTTTTTAAAAAATATAATATTTAACCTGTATAAAATAATTATTATTAATAAGACCTCTCTTTATAGAGACGATATACTTATGCTCTAGAACTAAATATACGTTAATTTGAAAAAGATTTTCTATATTAATGTGAGAAATAACTCTAATCTAAAACATCAAAATAAATTGAAATAATTTGTAAAGTATTTTAAAAGTTTTCAAATCAAAATAATTTAGTTAGTCTTCTTTTGGAAGCTTCATGGAAAAATGCGACTCCCTCTAATTGTTAGCCTAGCTATTCGGATAAGTTTGTTTGTTTGCTTTCTCTAAAAGTTTAAAGCCTTCTTAAATGAGCCAAACTCTCCTCTCTTCTATCTTATTCGATTTGTTATTTATTATTATTAAATATGATTAAAAATTGTTTCTATTGCTTTAGTAAATCGTACTTTTCCTTTATAGTTTAATATTTAAATTTTTTGTCAGGACTCTCATCATCCTAAATCATGTCTATTATATTTTTTGTTATATTTTAGTTCTATAAACAAATTTTATAATCATTTTAAAATTAAATTTAGCATATTTGTTCTCGCTTTAAGAATAACTGTTCTTTTTTAATTTCAAATAATAAAGGTGATTCAATTATTTTAACAATTGTTTGAAAACAAAACTTCATGAAGAAGAGTTGAGAAGCACGATAACATAGAAGTTTACGAGTAGAAAGTACTTACAAGTGCGTTACTTGCAGGAATCAGCGAAGACTCAAGAAGCTTATGTCCTTCATCCTCGCTCTATCAAGCGAGAGAGTATTTGCGAGCACACTTATTCGAAATAAGACATGTAGGACCTTGAAAACAAAGAATAATTAAGTAATTTTTAAAACCTAACATTCAGTTAGCTGAGATAGTTAAAACAATTCAAGGTATAATTCAGAGAAGGTGAGTTAGATGTAAAAGTCATCTTCCATTAAGATTTTAGATTGCTTGATTAAGCTTATAGTGCTTTAAATATTAATATAAATATGGAAAAATTGATTATAAACATCTTATTTGCACTTTATTTCATATTTAAGGTTTTAGGGATTTAAATTGCATCAAAAGTTCAGTCTTTAATATAGGTATATTGAACATAAGATATAATAACTTTCATCAGTTTTTTAGTGAAATCATTTATTAATTTTTAATTTAATATTTGCAATTTTCAATCTTTAGCCAGGGTAATTACTACTTAAATTTACTTAAATCGAAAATTAACTATTAGAATTTTAAAAGTAGATTGAAACCTATAATATAATAGCTTGAATTAAATTTCTGAATTTGTCTCTCTAATTTAAGTTTATTGGCAAGCCATTTATCTTTCATTGAAATGTTACTAAGACTGTCGGTCTATCTATGCTCAGAATTTGTAATTCTTTGAGTTTTATTCAATTATGGTCTTTGCTGCTTTTAAATTTTAAAGACCAGAGGGAATCCCTTTCCTTGATCTCAATGGAGATACCAATCCTAAATTACTTTAAGCATCCTTAGATTATTGAATTTACGGCATAAATTAGTAACTGTCATTTCGGCTATCCCTCTTATGTTTTTAATTTAATTCATATTTATTTCACACACAAAAATATTTCTCATTATAATTAAAAAGTTTATTACTTTAACATTGATTAATTGAATTCATTTATCTTTAAATTTCATAATTTATGCATTCATCTTAAATTGATGAGGTTTTTAGATAAACCCGACACTCTAATTTTTAAATTTAAAGCAAAATTTATTTTCTGATATTTTATGAAATAAATAAATAAATTTATTTTAAGATATATAAATGAAGATAAATTATCATTGCTCAAACTTGGTATATCAGTCTTCGATATATCTAGGTTCTCTATAGTTACATTTTTCAAGAGCATTTCCTAAATTAAATTAGCCTAAATTAGCAAATAATATACTAAATTTTATTTTTCATTTTGATCCCAATTTGGCTTTTTTAATTAGCATCTATTGTTTGACTTTTAGAATTTTTTCTTTGCTCAGGTTGATTTTTGAATTTGTAAAAAAGTTCTTTATATTTAAGTTCTTGAATGTTTTTATCTAGAAATTAAGCTGAAGTAAATAAGTTTTCAGGGTTGTAATCTATCTAAATCATTGGTTCTGATTTATTAAAAATAGTCTTCATAAATTTAAGATTATTATTTTGTGGAAAGTATTCTTATATTTGTTTGAAATGCCTTTAAAGTGATTAAATTTTTGATATGCATCTAACAAAATTGAAGAATATTTAACTCTTTTGTAAATATATACTGCTATACCCAAATTTATAACTGCTGATTATTTTTACAACACTTTTTAAAGATTGAAGTTGCCTTAATATATCATCAAACAGACACCAAAGAACCACCCCTATCATCTATAATAATTATGTAAAATTAGTATCTCTTGTAGTACAAGGGTTGAGATGACAGATAAATCTTAATCCTCCCTCTTCAAGTTTTTACAGAAACAAAAACTTAAATCATTTTGCAAAATTGGAGCACATATATAATCATAATTTTTCTTTAAGTTGTTTTTTATTCTGATTTTAAAAGACATTAAAAATTATTATGATTTATTTAATTAAGGCTTAATAAAGCTTGAGAATTTGCTTCTTAAATGTTGTTTTTAACCGAGCAAAGATTACTTTTAAAAATTAACTTTTCATTAGACCCTTAAAACTAGGTCAGTCTCCTAATGCTTGGTTATTTTTGAAAAGGTTAAGTTTATGGAGGATATTTATTTTATTATGGGCTTTGCTTGAGAGACATATCTTCATTCTTTGAAACTAAAGTGAAACTGTTTCTACCTTCTCCCTCTTTTTGGTTCCTTTGCCTTTTATTTTGCCTGCTTTCTTACTTTAAAGTATCTTTTGGCTGGTCATGCTAATTTAGAATTTTAATTTCATTAATGTCCTAGAGCATCTCTTGCTTTTACTTGAGTCTAAGAAGAGTGATTCTTGACTTAATTTGATTTACACTTTCTGAAGATAGAATGTTTTTATTCTTTAATTTTATTTTTGCAATTTGTGGCCTGACTATATCACTCATCATTTGACAAGTGTTTCTCTTGCCCTCCTATGCTCCCACATTTTTGCTATAATTCTTGAACTCGTTTAATATTAATATTTTATTAAGATAGAAACTAGGAAGACTCATTAAAATTTTCTGTGAAAATTTAGAAGGTAGGAATTCCATCGGCGCATTACAGCTTCGGATCTGGTAAAATACATGCCTAGTTTTTACCTATATCTGAATAAAGATCGTTCAATCTCTGACCATATTTCTTCTGTTTCAAGAATTCAGAGTCATTTTTATCTATTTGATTAGAAAAAACTCAATAAAATAATTATAAAAGATAGTGATAGGCTAGCTGTAATTATTTGTCTTGCTTGATTGGAGGATTTATGGCTTCATTACTCTCCGCATTAGATTTTCGCTTTTTCTTCTCTCCTTTCTTAATTAAATTTAAAGATAGGCATTACTAATTTCATATTTTCTTAACAGACTCAATTTGTCCGATTTCAAAACATTAATAAATTTGTAAGTATATCAATTTCATTGTTGGAATTATCTATTGTGCAAGATAAATTCTCTTGGGAGAGTTGAGTTTTGAATATGCCTTCATTTTTTACTATAGTATGATTCTTAAAATAAAAATATTAACAATCTTGTTTGGGCTCTTCTCTTTCTTTAGTTAGTTTTAATACAGACCGTAGAATATAATTGTTTTAATTAAAATGTCTAAAATACTTCAACTTTATCGTTTAAGGTTAGATAGTGAACATCTATTATAAAAATATTTATTTCAAGCATTTGTCCTTATTATGATTTCTTAAAAAAGCTTAAATTATATATCTTTGGAATTAAAAAATCTTATTCTTACAGGAATTCAAAATTTTTGTGAATTTGAAAGTATTTTACTAACTAAGATCAATAAAAATATTCTAGTATAAGAATTTCAAATATGAATCCCTAATTTCATGAATAAGTAATGTAATCTATAATTAGAGCTTATTATAAAATATATTGCCTAAATGCAAATATTTTATTAGAATTTCTATCAATTTTTACAAAATTTATTGAAAATACATAGGTTTTTGTCAAATAAATGTTTAATGGCAAGATATATATATATATTTCAATGCTTTTTATTTAATAATTTCTAACATCGTTTTTATTTCCTTAAACTTTGAGATTTCTTGAGCTATTGCCTTTAGCTGATAATTTAGAGACAGAAAAATTAGGGATCCGAGGGTTGTTTTAAAATTAAAAGTACTAAATTTTTATTTTGAGTACCAAAGTAAATTTCATGAACCAATGATTAAAAATACTTAAAAGGATCTAAGTTTGTCTTCTCTTGTGGGTTCCACTTCAAATGATATTTTTACTTCAAAAATGAAAAGAAACTCAAATATTAAAATAGTGAATACAAAGTATTATTTAAGTTTTATAATAGAAAATAGAATTAAAAATGGTGAATGTTTAAAATAATAAATGGAGAGTTGCAACTTCATGACAGTTGAAATAGCTTAAATACCCTTCCCTCATCTGTACTTTGTTCAATAGCTTACCAAAAATTAATATAAGTTTATTGTTTAATCACTCCAGCACATCGCATCAGCGAGGAATGAAGTGCACAAAACATTTATTCACAAATATGAGCTTTAAGTAAACTTGTGTCGCTTATAACTCTTGACTGAGTGCTCCCACAAAAGTTGCAAGGATATAAAGTTCTTAGAATTTAATGCTAAATCTAATGGTCTAATAATCATTTAAATTGGGCACACTTCAACTACCACTCTTCGATTCCATTTTAATTTAATATATAAATTAATTTTTTTAAAAATTAAATTCCCATCTATATTATAAAATTAAAAAATACATTTGAATTCATAATAAATCATTTATCTGTATAGAATGTGGAATTGAATATTTTGTAAATTTATAAAATTTCATTTGATGGTTGATAATTATATAAATGATATGCCATTAGGGAAAGGATTATTGTTAATTCCATCTCAAACTTATGTCGCAAGATTTAAAATATTCGGAGGCTAACTATGATTTGTTCTCTACCTCTTAAAATTTTGTGGTTTAGAATTAAGTTTGTAGTTGTTTTAAGATATGCAAATTGTTTTGCAGGATGGGTCAGCTGTGGTACCAAGGCAGCTAGTAGGAATAGTCGTAGTTTCTGCTAAAACTCTGCAAGACTAGATAAATTAAATTTAACTAGGAGGCTATCTTAGGGCTCCTCAATTTTATATAATCTTTATACTTTGTTAAATTTGCTGGGAGAAAGTGGGACTTTAAGAAGATTGTTATTTGAATGATCGCTTTTGAATTCTTGAATGCTAATAAGTTAATGCGGAGTTCGATCACCCAAGTAGTTCTATTATTGCTTAGAATTTATTGGATTATAATATTATTATTAAGTCAATTAAAATTAATTTAAGGGTGGAAAGTTGAAATTAATAAATTTTGATAGCTTTACAATTCAATAAGAATTAGCATAAAAAAATTAAATTTTGCATTTCATGTGTTGAATTATCACATCAGAGATCGTAGTAAATAAAGTTTGAATAAGACATCTAAGATGATGAAGTAGGTGAGTCATTTTATGAAAGACGCAGATGATATTCAATAAAATAAAGTTTCATAAATTTTAAAGCAATTTGTAGAAATTGAAATGAGGATCTCTTTCTTAAAATTACAAGTAAGAAGACCATATTTTTTATTGAGCCAATCTTATATTTTGAGTAAATTCTAAGCTATAACTGTCAAGTCAGTTATTTGTGCTGTACTATACCTCATTGCTAAACGCTCTTTGAAACAGCCTGCCAGGTTTGTTATACTTATCATCATTATTCTTTTTCATGATTTATCCAAAAATAATATAAGTATCTTGTATCTACTCAAAGCCAAATTAACTCAATAAATCTCTATTAAAAAAATTTAATTATACATTAAATTTAATATAAATATTGTTTTGTTTGCTAATGATACTTTAAAAAGAATAAAGGAGCAAAATAATTAAAGAGAATTATTGCATAACTGCTTAAAAATTACTAAATTCTAATTCATGAACATATTAATATCATATTTTATTATCTATAGATAAAATAAATTTCTTAATGACTAAGAAGTATATCCTGGATATTAGCTTAATTTGAATATTATAATAAATGAGTTCAAGTACAAAGAAATAGAAAGCATAAAATAGAATAGTTTGTAAGCTTAGACAAAGCAATTCTACTTTCTTCGCATCTTAAAAGATGAGAATTTTCCATTTTATAAAGTGACATTATTTCTCAAACAGAAACTTTATTCAAAGAAATATTAAAAAAACCATTTTGCCAACAATAAAACCCAAGATTTTTTCCATTTTTCTTAGTATGTTAACCTAACATTTTTTCCATTTTTCTTAGTATGAATTTAGATTTTTTAAATTAAAACTAATGAGTAATTAATTTATAATAGTGTTTTAATAAAAAATAATCTTATAATTTTGTAAATATTATTTGAGGGAATTAAAGATGTGGATAAAATAATTAAGTCTCTTTTATATCTGATTTAATCAGAGCTAATGATTGTTAGGAGTTGGTGAATTATTTGTAAGAGCAGTCTGTTTCTTTTTCTTTTTGTCTTTGGCAGCTGCCTTTCTTTTAGATTCACCTATATTAAGTCCGTCGCCTCTTTGGTCTTCGAAGTCTAAAGTTCCTCTATTGGTGCCATCGGGCTAAATTGATGAGAGATTGCCTCCTCTGTTGTAGTAAATTCTTAATAAATAATGAATGCTTAATTTTGATATGAATAGGCTTACTTATTGTAGAACTTAATTAGCTTTTGAAGCATTTTGTCTAGATTTCGTTAGAAACCTCTCTGCCCCAGTGTTTGCTCGTCGTCTACATCCAGATCTTTGAATAGGTGCTCATAGTGAAGACCAATTGTAGGATCTTCATTCCAAATGTTTAATTTTGGTCCTCCTAGCACCAAAATAGGTCCAGTCACTGCTGGCTGAGGTTAAATCTGTTTTCCAAATATGTTGAATAACTTTGACTTTAGTTCCTATTAAAATTAGTTTAACTTAATTTTATTTTACTTCTACAAGTACTGATTTCTTTATCCTAAAATAAAAATAATGAATGTTACTAAAATTAGATAAAATATATATTATGACATTTTAGTTTAAATCAATTGTAAATTCTTGAAACCATCTTTAGAAAAGAATATTTTTATCATATTTAAATAAATTATTCTATTAAAGTTTATTTATCAATAAATTAGGATAGTTGTATCTTTCAACAATAAATACTCAATTCTCAATAAAATTAATCTCAATGTTAAATTTTAAAAGAATAATTATTTGTTGAAATGAACTGTTGAAAATATATTTAAATAATTGATTTTATCAATTTGGCATAAACCTCAAAATCTATTTCAACTTTCCTGAGAGACCTCTTAGATTTTATATTTGTCAGAAAGTAAAACTTTAAATACATATCAATCTGAAATATAATTAATTCTTAACTCCATCAACCTGTTTTAAATTAAATAAGAATATAGCTTACTTAAATATCTCTTGCCCCATGAGAGATTGAGGATGAATGTTTTATTGCAGGTATAGCAAGTTAAGAATGTTCAGAACGCCATCTCTGTCAGTATCAAGTAATTTGAATGCCACTCTATTATATTCTAAATATATTATGAGAGCCATTTATGTCCTTCATTTAAGTACAATTTTAACTAAAAAGAATTAGCACAAATTAATCAAAAAATAAAATATAAATTATTTTTAGTCCTCCCGGACAAGAGGAAGAAATTCTTGGATGAGTCTTGAGAAAGCTATTTTGCTCTTGTCGTACCCCTTACTAAGCAGTAGATATATCATCTTTGCAAAGAATGGTGACTCATAACCAAAAACTAAAGCAAAGTTCAATTAAAAATTCCTTATTGTAAAAGTTCTTGGCAATTAATTATTCTGTAAGATACTAGTTTGCCTCTTTAAACTGTAGCATAGCTTTTTTATTGTTTATTTCTAAGTTTAGAAACTTTTTGAACAAGTTCAGGAAGAAATTATACTCGTCATTCGTTAAAGAGTTCTTAAAAATCTGAGCCTCGTTATCTTAGAATACGAAATCTATCAATAGAAATTAAAATTATTATTTCTGCAGCGTCTGCATTAAACTCTTTAATTGTAGGAGATTGTTCTTCATCTTCCTCCCAGATTTGGTTTCCAGTCATTAAATTTCTTTTTGTCAAATGAAAGATCAGATCGGGAAGAATCTTCGGTAACCCTCCTTTAAAAATGATGTTGTTGCAGAATTCATCATTTGACAGAGATATTTCTTAATCTTAATGCATGCTTGAGTTTTTTGAAAATTAAAATTTCCAAGAATAATTATTTCTTACAAAAGCGAAAATAATAAGCTCTATTACATCAAGAGAAACTAGCCAGATTTTTCTGATAATTTAATTTTTGTTGTTTGGTAAGATATACCGTACTTAATGAGAACTACAAGTTTTAAGAAGTTTTGAAGTTTAAAAGATGATCAGAAATGATTCTTTCATTCTGAGAATAAAACTTCATTCCCTCATACTTTAATCTTTTTATCTTAATAAAGAGAAATCTCTTTTAAAATATCAGAAAATCCAAGCAGTTATACTCCAAATAGATAAACTTATATATCGAGAAAGTGTAAAATAAATTCAGCATCATACCTTATCATTACTTGATAGATCAGCTCTTTATTCTTATAAATAGTTTTGCTTGAGTTTTGAATTGTAGAATTGTTTAAACCACTTGAAAACGCTTCGTTTTGTTAGCTTGACCTATTCGAACTAGGCTCGATGCTACCTCCAACTCTCTTTTTTGGAAATTGTTGGGACTCTTTAATTATTTAATTTTACCCACCTGCAAATCCTACCAATATGTCTTATTCTTCGGTAGCACTACCAGAATCTTAACTATCGTTGACTTATTTTAATTATAAATTATAAAATAAATTTGCTCTTTTTGCTAGGATTTGAGTTTTGAATATGCTTATTTGCTTTTATGAACTTGCTGACCTTTTTCTGGCTGATAGCTGCTAAAGAGGAGGGTTCATTAAGAGATAGATAGTTAGAGGTGTTGAACAAGGGAATGGCTCCTTGTTAATTAACTCTATTGGTTTGCAATCCTGAAAAAGGATTCTACTCAAAAGAACTGGATAGCTGGTTAGAAGTCTACTACTCAATTACTTGGAGCTTTTACTCTATTATTTTAAGTTTATTTTTATCGTTGTCTTCTCTTCCTCTCACTCTTCGCTTCAGATTAATATTCTTGGTAATCCCAATACAAATTATAATAATCCTCACAAAATCATTAGAGAATACCTCCAAAAATAAATCAGCTTCCCCCACTCCAACAGTATTAGACCTTTTGCTAATTCTTTCCCCTTATAAACCCTCTTTCTCCTCTTCATAGTCTGCTTATTTTGAATTTACTTAAGTTCGCGATGTCCACATCATTATCTAAAATAGGTCACTTTCTGACAATCTTTTGTCATTGTTTACATCTAGAACTTTGAACACAAACGCTTTCAATAAAAAAATATATTTTTAATCCCTGATCGCCTTAGTTTACAAAGTTCTCAATATTGTTTAAACAGTAATGTACTTTATTAATTTATATAAATATAGTCACAGTAGAATGTAAAATCTAGATTGAAACTGAAGTTGTTGAAAAAAGGCATGAGTCCTTTTATAATTCTGTCGCAGAGTTATTCTGGGTATCTGCGTAATAGATGCTCTCTCATTTTGTTCTTGCTGATTCTTTTGTCTGTCCCCATGGAGAAGAAGTAGTTTTATAGTTGCAGGTCTTTACGATCCAAAGTAAAAAGTTTCTACTGTTGCTTTTAAGCCTGGACTTATATTTTTTAGGGCTGAGCTTTGTTTTATTTTTTACCTATCTGAGATCTAAAATTAAATAAGTTAGAGATATAAAGTTTACTTACTCGTCATCTCCTGAGTTTTCGTCCTAAGCATTTATGTTTAAAAAATTTCCAGCAGTCCCTCCTACACCTGTAGCTTTGATCTTGCTCTTTTTGTGAGCAGAGTCCATAGTCAGAGGAGCGTTATATTATGCATTGCTGCCATTCTGTAAAGCAACTGATACTTGAGATGAGGAGTTTTAGTTTGAGCCTAATTACTTTCCACCTGCATTCGTAGACTACTTAATTTACCTCATTATTTATTGATACTCTAAAATAATTATAGGAGAATAAGTGGTCATATGAGACTTTTTAAGAGGCACTATTTCTGGCAGGTTAGAGGATATGTTCAACCTACTGTTTTTATCATTTATTACATCTTAACTTTTTATTAAATAATTAAAATATTTTAAAACTTTATCCTTAGTGAAAAAATTTAGGTTAGATTTAGTTTCCTGCTCCCTGTAGATCTGGATTCTTTACATTCAATCTAAATTATATAATTATTAATTTTAAATTAAAGATTCTCTTTATTTGGTAATCGTGTTTTAAAGATAAAAAATGTCTTATTTAAGAATCTTTTTATAAATTTAATTTCACATTTAAAAATTTTATTTTCCATTTAAACTGAAATGATTGTTTTGTCTTAAATTTACTCAAAATATTTTTAAAAATAAGTTTGTTAATCTTATTAAAACATTATAGGGTGTAAATAAGTCTACTTTGAAAGCATTAGTGATCCCACTTGCCTGGATTAGTGTTTATGTTTTATTCATTTGATCGCTTTGAAAGATGGTGTCCTAATCTAATTATTTTTTATTTCTCATAGTAGATGGAACTTTTTGGGTCTGTTTATGTATCATTTGGAATTCATCTGTTGTGAGACCACCAGGGTATTTTAATTTTACATTCAATATTAAAAATAATCTTTGAAATTTAAATTTGAAGAATTTGAAGTTCCTATTTTTTATTATAATCATTGATTATAACTGAGAATTTAATGGAACATAGAATTAATGTAAATTTCAAATTAAAATGTATATCATAAGTTGCAGTTGAATTCTGCATTTACAAAGTATTTTAATTAGATATCTCACAAATTATAAAAACTTTATATCCATACAAATCTTGTGTGAAAGCGCTAGTATATAGTTATGAGCAACAAAAACTCCTAAAACCCTAAGATTACAATTTCACGATATATTGCACATAATATCTAGCTGCTGGGATGCTGCGAGCTTGATGAAAGAAGAAACTTATTTTTAAATTGACCTTCGAACAAGCTGTTTATCGAGGGGTTGAATAATTTAATTGAGTCCATTGTATCTCTTCATTTATTATAATTCAATTATCAATTATAATTATAAAATATGACTAAAAATATAATAATTATGGAATTTGGATCTGTCAAAAATTATAGTGAACTTAATTTTTAAAATCTATTAAATAAATCAGGATGAATTTTAAATACAAAATAATTATTAGATTTTGCTGAATTTATGACATTTTTAGTTTGATTTAAGGAATTTGAGTTTCTCTCTCCTCGAATGTCTATTGTGTTGTACTTGATACAAAAAATAAACTCAGCAAATTAATTTATAAATACAAATGAATCATCTTATCATTTTTTAATAAATTCCATACTATAGGCTACATATGATTGTGTTGGGGTCTTTGCAGAGTGATTCATATTATATTAGGGTTAAATTAATTTAACTCTTAGTTTAATTGCTTACCTTATTAGTTTACATCAACTACTTAAACTACAAGTAAATCAACTAGAACAAGTTCAGCTTAAACTTTTGAAAGTGACAGTCAAGAGACGACATCCAATACAAGGAAGATATCTCTCCTCATCAAAAGAGACTTATCTTCCCTGAAAAATGCTTGCGTTTGCGTACTTATGAACAGCATCATCAACATGATTTAAAATCATGCTCAAGTAGAACTTTTACTGATTACAACATCTAGGAGGAGTTTACCCTCATCCGAAAGACAACTGCTCAAAGAGCAGACACACTAATATGCCAGTAGATATCTCCTTCATTAATTTAAATTTCTAATTTTTAAACTATTACTATATTAATTCTCTTGAGAACTCTATATTTATTATTTTTTAATTATCATCGATCCACTCATCATATTTACCCTAAAATAAGCTCAAGTCTATTTAGAAATGAGTAGTGGATAAAGTAATCATAATTATTTATAAATAAATAAATTATTTTTTCATACTTCAATTTCGATTCATAAATTCATAATAATTAATAATTTGTACTTGAATCTTGAAACGATATAAAAAAAATTTAAACTAATAAAATCGTTTTTAGCTTCATTCTAATCCTCTTACTTTAATAAAAATCATTAAATCCATTTTATCATGAATTTTATCTTATAAAAAATTAAAATAGAATATTTTGTTTCTCTAATAATTTTTTTAAAAAAAGTTATTCTTAAAATTTTTTTAATTACATATCAGAGCAATTATTTCTATTTAATAACTTGGAAAAAATATATAAATGGCAAGGGCAAATATAATTTTACCGAAATTGTAAAAAATTTTATGATAATTTAAAGAAGTAAGACAATATAAATAATTTACAAAGCCTAGTTTATACTATTTTAAAATGGCAAAATTTTAATTTTTTAACGAATTTTTAAAAATTAAATATAATAGGAGGTTTATCTTAATTTAAAAAATTTAAAATCAATTAATTGGAATCTCCAATAATTTTAAAGCTTTAATAGAAAAAATTGAAGATTAAACTTTAAATATTATTTTTAATTTTCTTTTGCTAATGAAGTTGGCTTTTATAAAAAGGATAAAATTAAATTATCGTGTCAATTTTGCTTGATATTAAATCGTGATTTGATTTAGAGAGAAACTGATAATAAGCTATTCGATTCATCTTATATTAATTAAAAACAAAATGGGTCTTGATGGAAGTGAATTGTCGCACCAATCGCTTCTCAAGATAAACAGGATAAAAATTAGATTTATTGATAGAGTAAAAATATTCAAGAAATCAATAAAGAATATTGAAATCCAATTATGAAACGTTTCAAAGAAGATGGATAAACAAACTAAATTATTCATTTTTACTCTATATCAGAAGTTGACTTTCACTGCAACACAAAGACTTATCAGTTGTCTTCATATAGTGTCAGCAATTGCATTTCTAAAGAATTACAATATAACCTAATGCTATTCTTCCTTTAATTAAATGTTATAGATTTCCATGAGAGTCGAATTATCTAAATGTCAAGAATTCTTTTTATTTTATTGAGCATTTCCTTTAACATTTTTGTAAATTCCAAGATATAAGCGACACAACCCTACCTATTAATTTATCATTTTTAAATCTTGATTTAGAACAAATCAATGTAGATTTTTTTATAAAAATAAAGCCATATTAATTTATAAATGCTATTGAAGAAACCGACGCTTAGAGAATATTAAGAAAGATACTATAACTGTCATCATTTTCCGTCTCATATTTATTTGGTATCTTCTTTTAAATTTAACTTAAATATTAAATAAATTAAGATTGATATTGTAGCTGATTCACTAAAGAATTTTTATTTTGTTATTATATTTCTATATGAATTAAATAAATAGAAGATGAAAAATTATTTAATAATAAATTGTTATATAGGCATTAACTTTAGTTTATCAAGATAATTTTGAACATTTTCCTCATGATTTTATCTCAATAAGTCTCTTAAAGGTATGTATTTTGAAGTGTCTTTTGCCATCATGCTTGTGTTGTTGGTCTATTACTCGATTGTACTCCTGTTTAAAGGGCTGTCTATTCCATTTGTAGGTAATAGTATATATAATTAAACTAGGTCTAATGTATCTTTAGTAATAGCGGTGGTGCACAAGAGGAAGAGGGTCTTCTTTTAGCAAACCTTTTTTGACTGCTTCCTCTCTAAACAAATCATAGGCCTCTTTATTTCCTTAGATACTCTGCAAAAAATTATTAACTTGTTTTGTATTCATTTATCTTTTCTATGATTTTGAAAGCATTGTTTTCAAAGTAGGGTAATTGCTTTAATTACCATTTAAGCTTTAAGACTAATTTATTCCTCCTAAGGTATGGCTAGCTTTTAATTCTAATTATAGCTCAGAATTTAATAAAAAATATAACTCAATTAGTTATTAAAATGGAATAAATAAAGCATGTGGGGCTAATTTTAAAAATCATTAGGCCATTCGATTCAAAGAAGATTCCTAAAATTTATTATCCTTTCAAATTTTTTGTTACAGTGCACTGTTAAAAGTTAAAAGCGACTCAATTAAGAAGATGGGAAGACGAGTAGGTGAGTAATAAACCAAAAAAGGGGTTTCTTTGAAGATGTTGAAAGATAAAACTGTTTTAATTTTTAAAAGATTATAAAAGCTGCAGATTTGGGGGTAAATCTTTGACGTCAGTATCACTAAGTTCTCCCTCAATTAATTATTTTAATATATCTTCGATTTTAATTTAATTTTAAAACTATACTAGTAAGAGAACCCCCCCAAGTTTTTGAAATAATTTGCTTTTAATTTAAAAAAATTTAATTTCTTTTAATTTAGAAATTTTAATTGTTAATTTGATTTTCGAGATTTTAATTAGAATTTAATTTCAGTTTTTTTCCTTTTTTATATTTATTTTTAATTTTAAAAAAATAAAATTGGATATTTATTAATAATTAAATATTGTAGAAATCAGAATGAAATGAAAAATTGAATTTTAGGGAAGATATGATTGCGTGATAAGAGAATAGAATTCTCAAAATTAAATCTATTTTCAATCTGTGAAAAAGTAATATTTGATTTAAATTAAAAAAACATTATATAAATTTAAAAAAAATGGAAGGTACTGGATGGTGAAAAAAAGAGCAAAATCCATACTTAAAGAAAAAATCCGGAAACATTTTTTATTATTTTTCTTTTTTTGCTTCATTTTAATTGTTGACCATGTAATTAAAGGCTAATTAAGAGGTTCAAAAAAGAAGAAGGAGCCCAAATTCTTTTCGAAACCAACCCCAATTTTTCAAGAGAAAAGTTTTTTTGAAAAGACTGTGGCCCATATAAATTTTCAAACTAAAATTTTAAACTTGAAACTCTAATCATTTTTTTAAAAAACTATAAAAATGAGGAAATGCTCAAATTCAAACAAGTCAGAGCAATAAAAAAATTAAAATTTAAAATAAATTTTCCGAAAATAAGTTAGTGGGTTTTAGAAGAGAATACGAGTAGGTAGGAACTTTTAAATATGAAAATGCATTTAAATGTTTTTGTAATAATCTATTCATATTTCCCTATAATTAAATTAAATTTTTAAATTTAATTTTGGAAAATTTTTAAAACCCAAATTAATATATACATTTTGGCTGCTTACTAAAACTAAGATTAACATATTAAACTTATATTAAAAGATATCAATATTACAAAGTTAGGCTTTAATTATACCATAATATTGAAGGGAATAAAAAAATTTTTTCCCCAAGTTATGGAAAATAAATAAAACGATTTTGCAAAATAACTCAAAATTATATGATTCTTTCCCAAATGAAAACCCCCAAAAACTCTTCTTTTCTTATTCAAAATTTGGAAATATATCATATATTCCTTTTTTTTCTTTGGCATCGTCTCACGCGCTCATAGCCAAGTCTCAGCCATTTTTCATTCTCAGCTTCCAGATCTGTCTTATCTCAACTCATCATCGCCTCAAATCTCTCTGCCCTTTTTAAAAAACTGTTGCCAAAAAAATTTAATTCAGACGTATATTACTTGCTCTGCACACCCAATCATTTTTTTTTTTTTAATTATTTTTTTTCAAAAAATAAAATTTTTGTTGAAATTTCTCCCCCTTAAATTTATTTTTAAAAATTGTTTTAATTTTTATAATTTTTTTTTAAAAAATTGTAATAAACTGATTAAAAAAAATGAAACAGTAGCCTAATTTCCTTTTATTAAGAAATTTAGCATCTCAACACTAATTCTTTATTGTATGTTTTGTTTTGCTAGAGTAAATTTTTCTTATGTGATTATTTATTCAAAAAATTGTTTGTATTTATAAGGAATCATATTCAGAATTTGGTGAAGAATTAAAAATAGTAACATTAAATTTTATTCACAGTAAAAAAGTAAACTTCTATTAACAAGACGCCATCTATTAATTAATACGCTCAATTTTACTCACAAAATTGAAAACTTAATATTTTTCTAAAATTAAAGCATTTTAAAAGCATATTCATAATGTTATTATAAAATTAAAATATAAAACTTTTAAATTACTTTAAATCAAAATTTAAGGGAGAAATAAAATCTTGATAAGTTTTTTTGAAATCAAAATTATATTTATATCAATTCAAAAATTTGATTATTAGCTAGATAATTAAAACTATAAATTATTTAATTTATAGAATAACGTACAAATTAGTTTAAAGTTTGAAATTTAAGTTATTTCTGAATATCAAATTTTTTTATGTTGCATTTTTTGAAGAAAAAAATTAAACCAAAAATGCATTGAAATTCAGGAGATTATCCAAAAGAATACATATATACATTATTTATATTGTTAATGTATGATTAGGAAATAATAGAATAATAATTTTATGCTACTGAATGAGGACTCTTTTTCGTTTAATTAAATTCTATTTGTATGACTTCCAAAGCTTTACAAATATATACAGCATTCATATTTTAATTGCAAATAACAACCTTAAAAACTGTTATTAATCTATCTAATATATTTCAAAATAGCAATTAAATTTTTTACTTTCTAGATTGAACGTAAGAAAAATTCTATTTTTTTAATGAAAGAAATTTATTATCGCAAGTATTTACAGATGATGCTTACATTTAATTATTTATTTATAATTTATTACTAAATTAGATTGTCAAATCTAGGACCCGTTACGTGGCACCAAAGTCGGCTTGGATGAGATAGGGAGATCAGGGGGCAATTATTCAATGCCCCCGATATATTGCGTTTATCCCCCCTGGAGGCAATCTAAAATAGTAATCTGAGGTAATCGGAGTTGTGTGTCTAAACAGGTGTGCGTGGATTGTGGCGGCGAACCCCAAAGCCGTGAGAGAACTGAATTACGGAACTAAGTTACGCCTCAAGCTTGTAGGCCCTAGATTGGTGACTTTCTAGTGAAGGAATGATGGGCCCTAACAAGGAGCTTAGTTGCGGTATAAATCTTCCAGGGGAACTCGGCGGGTTAGATATAAGAGTATCTTATAGTAGTACACGAAGTCTGAGAGAGTGTAAATGTGAAGCCTGATCACTGATGTTTGCACTACTTATATTACTTAAATTTGATAGCCTAGCTTGATAGTGTCATAAAGATCTAGTCAATTTTGTCAGCCTGTTGTGTGTTTTTTCGTTTGATTTGTCCAACTAAGGCCGTATTCGAGGTTTATGTGGCCAAGTGAGACAGGCAAATTTAGATGCACTTGCTTGGGAGAGGGGTCAGTAATCAAGATCTTCAGGGGATCCTATCTCGTCTACCTAAAATGTGACCAGTGCCTCATTACTGATTAAACTGACTTTATAGGCTCCACATGCTTATTGAGCACGGTTACACAGTTATGATCGTGTTTTATCTATGCCTTTTGGGGTTTCTTTAATTCCTTATTTCCTGTTTATAATTTTGGGCAAATAAAATAGAAATTTAATCTAAATGTTGTGGCTCACTTTCAGATATATCAAATACAACACTTGCACTAGAAGAAATGCTTCTAAAAAATGTGAGACATCCCACCAAAACAAAAATAATTTTTTTTCGAGGTCTCCATCGTTTTGATAACCATTCTTTGAAAAAAATTCGTTCAAGTAATTTAAAGACTAATTAAAATATACGCGATCAGACGATGACAAGAACTGATTTGTTCTTGCAGGAAAAATAATACCTTAAAAATTGCACGACAATTCATAATCATTTTTCCTTTTTACTAGTTTCTTTAGAATAAATTGCATTTAATATTTTTAAAATGTTCTTAATTTTTTATAATGGCTTCTTGAATGAGCTGACAAAGATGAGTTTTCGCAATGAGAAATTTATTTTCAATTGCATTTTCAAAAATGCTAGATAGAACAAACTTACTTAGATTTGACATTCTAACTATTTGATAAGATTAATTAACTCTTAAAGATTTAGCAATAAAATAGTAAATATAAATTTATAATATAATAATTCAAGAATAAAGATGAACGTTATTTATGAGGTCGCTATCTACTCTTATTTCGAGATTTTTTAGATAGATTATAAGAAAGAATTTTTTATTTTGCAAATTTATTATTATTTAAAATAAAAATTTAAGTCAATTTCTACTCAACGACGTGTATTTATAACCCTCTTAGCTCAGTGAAATATTACTTTTTCGTAATTTCCATGATTTTAAGCTTTCTTTGCATTATTTGTCTATATCTGCAAACTCCATTGAGCCTTTTAATTATAGTTGATCCCATCCATTGTCATTTTTTCTCCATGCTCCATGTTTGTAAACCCTAATTCATAAATATAAATATTAATGAAATGGTTTACCTTTTCAGATATCGCTACTTCCTTGTAATGATCAAAAAAGGTTCCACATTTATTTCTCTGAATGTGCATTTAGTGTTCCACTTTAGCAGCTAGTTTTTATCTCATTTTCCTTCTTAATTATTATTTTTCAATTATTATTATGTTTGAAGAATGAATTAAAGTGATTAAATTAAGAAATGTAAGCCCACTATTTTGTATTGGATTCTTATCTATATCTATATCTATATTACAAAATTTATATAAATATTAATTTATTAAAATATAAAATATTCAGTTCAAGTTAGTAACAAATAAAATCAATAGCCATCTCCTACTTAAAATGAATTTCATATTTTGCCTAAATTATTTATAATCTTAAAATTTATTGTAGGTTTTCTCCTGTATTGGAAAATTCAATATATCTTTTCTAAATAATTTGAGTAATTACTTAAGATTAGGAGATAAATAGAGTCTATAAAATACTTTAGAATTTTTAATTGATTCTTAAAACTTATTGTTCTATTATTTCTATTTTATTTTAAGAATCATTAAATTATCAATCTTTTGGTCCATTGATGAGTCAAACTAATAAATCTTTAATTTTATTAAAAAATAATGAGTCCAAAACAAGCATTATCAACTACTTGAGAAAATTGGTTTTATTCGATCTGGAAATTAATTTGATGAAAAGCAATGTATTATCAATATTTTTATTAACTCAAAATAAAAGATTGATCAATAACTTTTCTACAAATTTTTTAATTTATTTTATTTTAAACTTTTATTTAATGTTCTACTGAAATTGCGAGTGAAAGATCCTGGCAAATAGATCTATGAGCTGCCTAGCAAAATTATTATGCAATAGGGACTAAATTTATTCTTATACTTTGAATGTGTACATTATATTGATTAAATTAGATGGACTTATCTCTCAGCCAAACTTAAGCATTAATCTTATTTATATTTTTAAATAAGAAATAAAAGGAGTTAAAGAGTAATTAGTTATTTGCATAAGTGCACTTAGAAGCAGTTTACCTAGTCAATTCTCACATTCTGATTAAATCCATCTGCTGGAAAATGTGAGGCCTAAAATCTTTGCCATCATACCAGCTATAGTTTATGATTTGTTTGCATATGAAGCACTCTATCCTTAAATTTTTGAAAAGAATCAAAATTTTGTGAGTATGCCTTTTATATAAATTAATGCTAATCTCTAGAAAGTGAGCTGCGACTACTACAGCTCTCGTACTTCCTTGAAGTTCACGATACACATGTCCCAAAAAAGAATAATTTTAGAGGAGCTCAAAAAAATCAAAGTAATGGCCGAAAAATCTCTACTCATAACTCTAAGGTAACTTTGGTCCCAAAACGGAGGATGTTTTACTTACCGCTTTTCTCAAAAAAATAGAGAAAATAATTAGTAATAAAATTCATCTATACATACGTTAACCTACAGAGTTTGCGAAAGGGGAAAATAATTGATGATATTTTTAAAAGTCATAATCTTCTCAAAATTTATGATTTAACAGAATCAAAACCCAAAAACCCCTTTGTAAAAAATGAATAAGTTGTGAATAAAAATTTTTTCTTTTTTAAATTTCTTTAATCATGTAAATTTAACCCAAAACAGGCAATCAAAAGTCTTCTAGGAAGATATCTTTAACGTCTGCCAAATTTTCTAATTTTTACCTTTATGTTTATTCAGTTTACTGAGTGTTGGGGTTTCATAGGTTGCTTGATTTTAACCTCAAACTTTTTCAAAGGTTCTGAATTTGTTATCTTAAAAGTCTTGTTGCAATTATATTGTCATCTTCACTTTCACACGAGATTTTTTTCATATCCATTCAAGTATATTCAACTATAGACCAAATGCCCCACGACTGAACCGTTGACCCAAAGTCTGTCTCTAGGGGAAGTAGCCTGCAGTTCCTTTGCACCGATGCTTCCTCAATGTTTTTTCTTCTTCCAATCTGTTGAATCTATGACAGTTGCTCTGCTGGTTAAAACGTTATCATGATGTTCTCTGGCTGAGATCTCTGTCCGAATCCAACCCCATCACTCCTTAACGAGGTCAGTGAAATAGCAGTAAGCTAGTACTTTTGCCCCCTCGTGCTGGAAAATTTTTTTAGTGTGATCCCCATTTGGAAACGAATGGGATTAATCATGATCGATAAAAAACACCACAAGATGAAAACGTACTTCAATTTTTTGCCCCTCGCTTCTCTCAACACGTCATTCGTTCCGAATAAAAGACCTCTCTTTTCCTTTTTTTAAAAGGTATTCGAAAGGGAAAAGATCTTGTAAATACTCTTTTTGTATGATGGTTCTCTTCGCTTCCATCGCAAGGTGGAGGTAATTTTGAACACACTCCCCCAAAATTTACAACTTCAAATAGTTTGCTTTGAGCTAGCTGAAACTTTACTGACACCATACACAAAAACTTCTGATTTTTTCTTTTTTCCTCTTTTTCCCCTTTTTGTTTCCTTTTTTAGTTAACCTGCAGGATCGTGTTTCCTTTTATTGGGCCCCATCTTTAAAGTTTTTTTATCCTCAATTTAAATTTCAGCCTGTGCTTCTTCTCCATGTTTTTTGAGGAAAGCAGAGTGAGAGAATGTCTGCTCAGAAGTTGAGCAAGGATAGCACCGTCCCTTTCTAATTTCATATAGATCTTAGGTTTGCCAGCTGAGTGGACTTCCTTGATGTGCCGCTTGAGGCTCTGAGGATATTCGAACTGTCGTTGACATTACTCGCATTCAAAAAGTTTCTTCTCCTGCAACAAGAGGAGCATCAGGTATGAGAGCTTAAACGCCCAGCGACTACTCATTTCTTGGCTTGAGAATTTAAAGTACAGAGATTTCTTACTCGAGCTCAAGTTCAGAGAGCTCCATCTTGTTTGGTTGCTGCTCCTAATAAAAACATTAGTTAAGCTTGTGTTTGCTAAGGTTGTACTTGTTTCTTAGCCATCTTACATTCAAATATTAAATTATGAAGACCCCAACACATATTATTAAGTATGCTGTTTCCTAGTGGGAGAGCACTCACGAGAACATCAGAGTGCAAAAGATGTCAGTTATTGATGTTCTTCATCTTTCTTATTTTTTATTTAGCCCCATATTTATTCTTATTCTGCTTATTTTGTACGAATTAATTCAAAGGGTTAGTGTGCTACTAATTCCTTTGGGAAACCATGTTATAATGTCACGTCACGAAAGGTTTAAAAATAGTCAAACTTTGCAACGCGATTAACTGCTACAATTAAGTTGCACAATTTTAGTTTGCTATAATTAAGTTTTAAGTATAATTAGTTTTTAAATTTAAGGGACCCACCACATATAAAAAGGGCTTCATTTCACAACTTGCACCTGATTCGCTATTCTCTACCCATCTATTTAGCTTGTCATCCTATGGGATCTCACTATTAAATAATAAACTTTAGCTTCGTTCGGATCTAGATCAATAATAATAACTTTGATTTTCAAATAGAGCAACGAGTACTCGAGTAAGATGGTGGAAAACTTGAATGTTAAGCGATTAAGAGTGAAAGCGCAAGAGTTGAGCAACACTGGCATCTACTTAATGAAGGATAGAGCAAAGGTATTCAGAGCACGGAAGTAAAATACAAGCATCGAGGTGAGCTGGCGTCTATCACTATACAAACTTAGGGACAAAGAGATGCCCCAAAAGTTTTCGGGAGCAGGTTTTAAGATGAAGAAGCTAGGTCCCTCTGGGTCAACAGAAGAGAGAAAGGGAAATTCTTAAGAAACCCTTCTTCCCAGAAAAGCAAAAAAGGGCTTAAATCATTAAGTTAAACTTAAATACTTTTCCAAAAAATTCACCTACCTTATCTCGCACTAATTTGTCTTTTTTTTCTTTCCACTCTCTTACAACTACTCACATTTTAAACCTCTGTATCGATAGCTTAATCATTCATCAAGTATA
Source organism: Tetmemena sp. SeJ-2015 (assembly GCA_027382625.1). Lineage (NCBI taxonomy): Eukaryota > Ciliophora > Spirotrichea > Sporadotrichida > Oxytrichidae > Tetmemena > Tetmemena sp. SeJ-2015. The sequence continues at coordinate 30,246 of JAJKFJ010022881.1, forward strand.
GAGCACCCGCTTCTTATAGTGTCCCTTAAATAAATTCCAGTAAAATCAAAGCCGTTGAACTCTGGCGGTATAAAAATTAAAAAAAGGAGGGTGTTAAAATCAGCGTATGCCTTCTTTTGCTTCCTTTTTTCTTGTGACGCTGAGGGTTTTCAACGAGTAGAACGATCTCACCCCTCTGTGATCTTCTCTCTGAGCTTCTTAAGGAACGCAACATATCTCTCGCTTTTAAGGGGGAAAAACTCTTCAAGCCTGAGTCTTCGCTGATTTTTGAAGAAGCACTTGTAGTTATATTTATTTTTACTCGTAAAATTCTATGTTTCGGTTTTTTTCCAAATCTTCTTCATGAAGGTGTTGTGTTGAACACGCTTCGTCAGCACATACAAACTTCCGCTATCCCTCTAAACCCGAGCAGTGTAAATATATTTCAGATTATTATAATAAAATGGGTTAGTGAAGTCTATAACGCGTTCCTCGATTTACAGTTTTTTCGTTATGCCATTTCAAAGATAAAGTTTGCTACAGCTACGGGAGATCTTGAGAAAGGAAAATATATGGAAAATTTCTACTCCAAACTGAAGTGCGTTAGTTCCAAAGTTGAGTCAATCAAAATTGAGTGCAAAGAGGAACGCTGCAACTCCTAACTTTCTATCGCAAAGCAACTTTTAAATGCGAGAGTATAGTGGCCTGGCACTCTCAACATTTTTGCGATGGGGTTGATGTTGAGAACTGGCTTTACTACTATAAAGGGGACTCATCCTACCTTAGATCAAAATGAAACTGAGATGGATGGATCATGTAGATTTTTTTTTTAATTTCGGTTTTTTATTTTATAATATTTGAAATTTTATAAAAACTTATTTTAATTTTCTTATCATATTATGGGGTTTTGAATGCGGCAGAGTATGGTTATATTTTTAGTGAGGAATCATTTTTGGCGTCACATATTTTTTGCACTACTACTAAAAAGATCAATTTATATCAAGAATTAAAAACTTATACACGAAGCATCTTCATTCTTTTTAATAAGCCAAAATAGATTTGTGTTCAAAGTTTGCCAAAATATAATATCCAAATATCTAATTAAAATAATAAAGCATCATTTTAAATAATTGTAGTCTAGAAATTCTAGAAATTTATTCATTATGTAATTAATGCAATTAAATTGTTAGTTATTGACTCAAATATTTTTTTCTCATAAAATTGCTTCTCTCACTTAAATATTAATCAAAATAATAATTATTTTTATTGTAAAAAATTGAAACCTTTAATTATAAGTAATTGTATTTATTTGAATCGACTAACTAAAAGCTTATCTTTAAATTATTTTTTCTCAATTCATTTCAATAAAAATTATTAATTAAAGTGATTTAATAAAGTTCTGTTTTTAATAAAATTATCCTCTCACAAAATTAAGAATAAATATTAAGTTACTTTTCTAGTTTTTAATTAAATCAATAAATTATTAAGTTATGAATTTAAGAGAATAATATACGAATCGATTAAGACTAAAATAACTATATTTCATTAAAAAGTTAAGAATATTAACAGCCTTCACGTTAAATGGAAATATTATTTTTATAAAATTATTTGATAAGATAAGAGAAAATTCCTGTTTAAATATCAGATAAATTTACAACAAGGGCAATGATAATTGATAATTGTTTAAAAATTAGCAAATTCAGAAAATTATGAAATTTAATAATTCAAATTATTTCCATAAATTGTTTAAAAACAGCGCAATATTTCAACTAATTTCCAAAATAGTCTTAATTATGCCTCTACTAGTTTAAATAAGTTTTTTCCCATGAATTTAAGTACTAACATATTTAATTAAAATATGAATTTATAATGTGAGTAAACAGGATTTTAACAAAAAGAACTATATGATCGATACTATTTCAGTTAAAAAATGACTCGCAAAATTGAAAAAAGATTGCAGCTGTTCCCCATCGCACTACTAAGTTTCAAGATGTGCACATCAACTATTTGATTGATCCTCAAACGCACTTCAGTTTGGAGTAGAAGATCTTCCATAGATAGTTTCCTTATCTCAAGATCTCTCCGTAGACTGTAGCAAAAAG
>JAJKFJ010022882.1:0-33930 GCA_027382625.1 Tetmemena sp. SeJ-2015
CTGTTGCCCAATCTCCTGAAATGTATTTCTTATATGCCTCATTAAACTTCCTTGTGAAAACTTTATCATAATGTCTTCTTAGCTCCTTGAAGTCTTTATCCTTGGAGAATACGTCCCAAGTTCTCTTTCTGCTGCCAGGATCAAATAGCGATGAGAGGAGGAGTTTCTTCTCTCTATCTCTAATTTTCTTCTTCTCCTTGATGTCTTTACCAGCGAATCTATCTTTCTTTTCTCCTAAGTTATCGAAGTCTACATCCACTGTGAAGAGTCTAACTGGCTGTATACTTCCCTTGACAGTTACCGTGTCTACTTCTCTGCAAATCATCTTAATCTCATCAGAGAAGATTTCAAAGAGAGGTCCTGATACTAGCAGAGGGACACCATACTGCTTAGTTGCTGCCTCAAGTCTAGAGGCCATGTTTACATTTGGTGAGAGATAGGAGGCATCGATCTTAAACATGGAACCGATAGCACCTTCGATGGCCCAACCTTAATGCAGACCGAATCCCATCTTCACTTGATAGCCTGGCATTCTTGCATTAAGAGCCTCATCGTTTCTATAGTCTAAAATGTGCGATAGCTTATTGATCTTGGCAATAATCTTCAAGAAAGAGAAGAGAGCCAAGTCAGCACAGAACTAGTTGTCTCTAGTGATCTTTTAGGGAACTTAGAAGAACTCCTCCTCATTCCTGAATTTCCAAACGAGCAGGAAGGCATCTCCAATATTTTTATTTGCAGAGCCACCGTACTTATCAACCATAGAGTGAGTGATTTCTGCAACTTCATTCACAAACAACATGACCTTAGTTTGCAAGATCTCAGTGGAGTCTGTAAAGTTTCTAATATCGCAGAAACCGAAAATGGCGTAGACTCTTTGGCCTGCCATCATGGGGTTGATATTCACAATAAATATCTTGCAAAGACACAAGAAACTAAAAAATTTCGAATTTATTAAAATGTAAAAGCTTTATAAGTTAAGCTATATCACCACCTTGACTTATATTTGAAGCAATAATCTTGGATCCTGCTTCTCCGAAACCCAATGCAAGTAAATGGCCGATCTTGACAATAGCTTTTTCTAAGATTGCAGTTTCATATTGATTCTTTTCTGCTTTGTCCACCTTCTTTCCCTTCTCTTTTTGCTGGTTAGCAAGCAGTGAGAGCACTCCTGCATTATTCATTTCATCTGATGCTGCAGCAAGAGGATTCCTAGCAATAAGTTTAATTAAGAGTAAGTAAGTAAGTATATTTATTAAAGTTTGACCTTCTCAAGCATTCTCTCAATTGGCTAAAGCACCAAGGTGTTAGCGTCACTTGTAAACATAATTGAGGCTATCGAAAGCACAACGCACACGAAGATAGTTCTGCAAATGGAAAGGACAGAGTTCAAATCAGAATAGTCCTTGTTACTTGCAAACGCCACGAAAACAAACAATTAAAACAAAGATGAAGATTATAATAATTTAGAAGTTGACATAGGTGTTTGTATTAACATCGTATGCCATATTGATAGAAGCAGCGAACTCGTCAGTTCTCAAACTATCAATACTAGGATCTTGAGACCAAGTGTAAATATTTGTAGTCTGGAATTTGCTGGTGTAGTCAGGAACTTACAACAATAACAAGGGATAGTTTGGATCATAAAAATTGATTGAAATTGCTTTCTTTTTAATTGAAAACGATCATTCTGATAGGCGTTGACAAAGTTATTGCAGGCTATTTGATAAGCAGTCCAGTTACCATACTCGTAAATGTCAGCAAGATGGGTAAGTCCTTAATCAGTGTAGGTGAGTACTTAAGTATAAGTTGACTAATCGAATACTTATTTATTATGTACCCAATTTATTTTGAAGAGGGTTTGGAATCCAAGCATAGCCAGCACAAGGATAATAACGATCTTGGTGGTTCTATCTGAGAGTTTTTTAGAAATATTAGACTCAAGTGGAATTTCCTCCTCTTCTTCTTAATGCATCTGAGATTGAGCAGCATGAGAAGACTCAATCATAAATTAAATTCTACAAGTTAATTTTGCCTTTAATCATGGTCATTGACTCAGTCTGGGCCTTTCTAGACTAATCAACAAAACAAATAAAACATTTTGAGTGTCACTTGGTTACAGAATGCTTCTCTTTTGAGACTCATTTTGACTGTTTTGATTTAAATTATTGTTGTTATTGCTGTTTTGAGCTCTCCTGTGGTTGGGAGACAGCACGCTATTTGAGGCCTCATTAAATTAATTTGTAGCCTAAAATGATAATATGAACTAAACTTTATGAAGATTGTTGCTCTTTTCAATTTATCTGATGTCCTTTTCAAGTGAGTTATCATATTTCCTCTCCTCTCTCTCATCCTCTTGAATTACCGCAAGACCCTTGCTGTTATTTAATTATCCAATAAGACAAAGAAATTTAGGTTGGCACCAAGTGAGTGACCGATTATGCGATTGTTGTCATTACTTGAATTTTGGTCAATCTACCTAGAAGCAGAAATAGAAGTAATTATTATTCTAAAAAGCTGACATAGTCATACCTCTGTTGAGCTTCCTTTGTTTCTCTGCCCTTCTTTCTGCTAACTCCTTCTAACGTTGTTCCTCCTTTAGCTTCTCCTCCTGCTTCTGTTGAGCCAGCTTGGCTTGCTTGTAGAGCTTAACGATACGAATAAGTCTGATAAGTCTTATGATTCTAATAACTCTCGTCACTCTACCTGCTCTTGAAGTCTTGGCCAAAGTTGCTGCATTCAATAAATTAAGTGATACAAGTAGTTATTATTATAATCTAGGTTTGTTTGTTTTTATTACCAGCTGCTCCTGAGCCACCACTGTTGGTCATGGCATTCCAGATCCAGCCGATATCAGTCAGCATGGAAATAGTTGAAATCAAGTCAGCCAGAAGAAGAACGTTAGGAAATATTCCTCCTTGCAGATGGACGCCAAAATTAGCTCAGTGAAAAAAGCTCCACAGCAAACAGCAGTGGTCGACCACACATTTGCATCGGTATAGGCTGTGCTAACGATCATGTTTATATCACTGTAAAAGAGGGAGTATACAGTAAGCACGGACATTGTTACCACAATGATGTTGTGATCGAGCACCTTCTGCATCTTAACTTTCCAAGGAGGCCTCTTCACAATCACCTCCTTCGTTTCTTCAAGCAAATTCTAACTCTCCTCATCTTAAATATAAGGAAGATATTAAAGTAAGGAATCTTCCTCAGGAGCTCCCTACTGAGATTTTACTACTTCCTGAGAAATCTGAGAAGGAGGCTAATTGACAGAGAGATTTTGGTGTTTGGACTTATCTGTTTCTGGGTTCGCCGCACTCTATTCTCAGAATTTACGTTTATAAAATAGGATTTAGAAAAGTAAAAGCTTTCGAGAATAATTAACAGGTTCGTTAAATTCCATGGCAGCAGGTTCAGGCTTTTCCTTTTCGTTCTAAATTAATAGGATAAATATAATTGCGTTAATTACAGGTACTGAGGGCCACTGCTACGACTAATTCAGAAGCTAAGAATTGTTATGGTTTGTTGTAGCATTTTTATCGATGGAGCCTGAAGCAACTGCGAATGGTGGCTTATTGAAGAAAATTATTAAAAAGCCTAAGTCTTCAATCAGATTCACATCCAACATATTAAATTTAATTTAAGGTATTTTTAAATTTAATAGATTGTCATGGCTAGACCTTTCAATTTCGTTATTTCTAGCTGTGTTTAAATATATTATGTATTTACTTTGCTTATTAATTTGTTGCTCTCACCTAAAAGGATAAGTTAAAGCTGGGTTTAATAGAGTTTTATTTGTAGTTTTTAGAGTGAGTTAAATGTGGCTTACTTTTGAGCCTTTCTGAATTAAGCTTATGCTGTTACAATTAGCTTGAATCCATTTCTTCCACTTCTAATTTAAGAAATTTGTTTATTACCCTTCCAAGCTTATTGCCACAAAAATGTCTTCTAAACAATTTATAGTTATTTGATTCAGTGATATTGAAATTTAATTATCTTTGTACGCGCTTAATCTTCGAAAAATCACTACTCTCTCTTTCCATATGTTAACATAAGTTATTACAATACTTTTTCTAATAAGAATTTGATAAATATTTTTGGTAATTCAATCAAATTTCTTTAAAACATATTGAATTATTAAATTATTTTTGCGCCATCTCATTTTATAATATTTTTGTATGTATTTTGTATAGTTAATTTAAGGATAATCTTTTAAAGCCTTTTTAAATAGGATAGTAATAGTATATATGCGATTTTTAAAGTGGACTGAGAAAATTAGATTAGAAATTTATTAAAAACTATGGATAATAACTACTAAAAGCCATCCACAATATCCAACGACTAAAGGAAAAATAATAAGATAAAAAACAAAAAGATAGAAGAGAGCGAAGATGAATAAGACGAAGAGGAGGAAGAGGAAAAATAAAGTTCTTAAGATCAGTTGTCATTTTCTCAAGAAGATCTCCCGAGCATGTCTTATTAAAACAAAAGAGTCAAATAAATAGCTAACAATAATTCAAGATATCAAAATTGATGTTTGAATATTTTTAGAAGGCCAGAGTTCTATCCAGAGAGTAGAAATTACTCCCTACATACATAAGATATAATCAGCGGTTCTCTTAAATGTATATTATTATTCTATAGTTACAAAAAAGTTGCAAGACTAATTAAAATTCAACAGAAACAAAGAGATAAGAAATAGAGCAAGAGAAGTTGACTCCTAGCAGGACACAAGAGTAACTACATAGCAGTTATCGACCCTCAAATATTAAAAATCAAATGGGTACAGTACGAAGTAAGGCTTCAACGATTCGTTTATTTTGTGTTTAATTTTGATCAAACTCAATCGACATTTTAAGATAAGAATAATGACGGTCACTACACAGTCAATAATAAATATCACTAATCTCAAAGAACTTAGCCTCCTTACAATGACACTAGCTCCACATAATTTACCTATTTATAAAATGAGGAAAGAAAGCAACCTCCAAACCTTGGTCCAAGAATAAGAGCACCAAAAGAAGTCACTAAAAGGAAAAAAACATACTAGAATGGCCCTTAGTAAAGAGCTTATTTTTTAACTTAATTTTGCTGATGAAGGTTTATATCCAGATGGAGCCTATAATTTTTCCAAAAAGGATTCAGCTTAAATGAAAGAGAGGAGATAACACAAAAGGTAAGATTATTAATTATTTGTGAAAGTTCTTCCATAGGGACTAATCTGACTTTCATGAAATATAACAAAATGAAGATGCTTCGGGTGAGTCTGAAGCTGATTATCCGGTTTATGTGCAGGCAAAGCATAATAAGAAAAAAAAGAATGATGCCGAAAGAAAGAGGGTACATAATGAAGATGGTCGAAATATGACAAGAAATCAAGAGATAAATAACTACTAGTTATAAGATCTAAGCTCAATCTCTAGTATTTAGGATACTAACCAACTTCTAACTGACATCAATAACATGGCTTAGGTTCTTCATTTTATTTTCAGTTAAACAATTAAGGGCAATTGAGAGAGCATTCAGCTTTGTTGTCAGATGCTTAATCTCTTGAAATATAACAAGCTGTTTATGAACAGTTCAATAGGCCTCTTCATGAAAATATGTTACTAAATGCTCTTGAGAATAGCTAAGATCAATAGCAGTAGGAATAGTCTTCAGAACAGGAATAGGATATAGAATAATTATCAGAAACAAATATGCTTTTTCATCTATATATTAAATCTTAAAATTGCCTTTAAAGATGTAATTTATATTCGAATGAAATATTGCTATTATGATCCGGATAAATGAGCTGAGTATTGAACTCTACATTCAATTCAGGAAGGAAAGATAGAAACGGATGAATTCAGAGATAATTTCCTTTATATGGATTAATTTCGTCTATCTGGCTTTCTTCCTAATCTTATTGGCTCGCTATACCTGGTTCTAAGATTTGAACTGTGAGATCTCACTTATAGTTTTCGTAATACATCATATATTCTATCTCTTCAAGATCAAGAACTACATTTTCTAAAATACTTGGATTAGCTCTGATTAGGAGAGTCTTACAGAAGAGCAAAGGAAAAAGGAAAAAATCATAAAAATTAGAGAGGCTTGCAACTAAGTTTTGCAAGTTGTGTTTTACATCTTGCTTATAATGTTCACAATACAAACTGATGATGATAGGCTTATAAGCTCATATATAGTTTTGATACCCGAAGGAGTCAGTTTTGTAATTATGATATCCTTCGCTAAGTGGCCTGAGAACCCTTGCTCCTCACTTATGTACCTTATAAAGTTTAGCTCCTCCATACTTAAATTTTTCCTGTTTCTCGTGATTCTACTTAAAGTGGATGGGATAATAACTTGGAGTTGGGCAACAGTTCTTTGGTTAGTAATAATTACTACTTAACTTCTATAGGCCTTTTTGGTGCGCTTTTGCTGTTCATGTAATCTTCATTATTTTCCTGTTGGGGCTTTTTCTATACAGCTTAGTTTGCTTTTGCAGAGGAGAGTTTTCCTGGTAATGCTGTAAGAATAAGTCCTTATATTAACTTTCAAGATAGTGATTGCAAATTTTTGGGCAATATGTTTGTCAGTTGGACTTGCTCTTGTGTCTTTAAGCTGTGTTTTGAACTTCATAGATGTAAATTCTGATGATGGTTCCTCTCTAACTATGTAAGACTTTATTATTAACACATCTTTTAGAAAATAATCGGATGATACCTAATCAAGACTATCAAAGCTCTAGATGATAATAACTATATTATATTAAATTTTATTGCTGTGGCTTCCTGTATTGTTTATATTTTGCTCAATTCTCTCTACTATGATGCTAAAGACATTTTTAATGTACATATAATCACTGTTTAATGCTCTAGTGTTTGGTTCGAAAAGCTTTTGTATCAAGAAGATAGAATACAAATCACATCGTTTCATTAAAAAAAGGTTATAATGAAATACCTTTCTAAACTATATTAATATTCTTTTATCAAAAGCCTTATTTTGTGTTTTTGATTTATCCCTATCTGAATTCTCCAAATGATTTTCATAGTAGTATATCACCTAATCTGCATCATCAACAAAAAAGACATGATTTAATTTGATAAACTTTAGACTTTGGATCTTTTTAATCTTCTAAATCTTGATTAGAGCTCTAGTTTTAGGCACCCTTCATCTTGAATTTATTTATCTCCTTGTGGTGCAAATACTCCTCTAAGTTGAATGAGAATTGAGATTGCTTTGATCTGTAGCGCCTTTTCAAGGAGTGAATTTTTTTCTTCAAGTTTTTCATATCTGAAGCTTAACTTCGTTTGAAATATGTGTTCGTCATTTTTCTCTAAACATAGATTGAGAATAAAGATGTTTAAGGTTTATTACGAGAAAAGCAGGAGCTTTAAATTTGTAAACTTTCAAAGTAGATTCCTCCTCTATTTCTGGATTGGTTTCTCTTTGAAACGATTTTTATTTGCATGTGAATTCAAGAAATGATGAGAGTTAATTAAAATGATATAGTCGGATTAGAGCTCGGCTACAGTGGCATAGCTCAATCAATTCTGAGTAGATTCTGGACTTGTTAATACTAGTCTTCTATTCTTTGATTGTGCTAAAAAATTTCTTAAATTTTAAATGAGTTAATACCTTCTTCCTCTCTGTGACGATTTCTTTTCTCTTATCCTTAACTTCTTGTTTCACTTTCTCTTATGCTTTCTTTCTTCTCTCGTCCTTTCTCTTTTTGAAACCAGTCAAATATTCTCTATAAAATAATGTTGAGCACTTCTAAACTAGTGTTAAGTGGAAATAGGTCTTAGTTTGGGCATTTAATTACTTTCTCTTGTCTGAATCAAACTTGATTTCTGATTTGTTGTGCTTGCCCATGGAGATCTCTTTAGCTAATTAAATTAATTATAATATTTAATTTTAATAAAATCATGATTAGAAATCGAAGCTCACCCCTGCTTAATCTACCCCAAGATGCTCTTATCAATAATTAAGCAAATGTGGTAGACCAAATACTAAACCCTATTCCAAGGGCACCTACTAATTTCAGTAGCAACTAAAATCCAAGCTAACTAAGAACTGTGAGACTTCCGCCCAAACCTGCCCAAAATTCGAAATAGGGAGGGGAAGAAGCAATTCTGAGCGAGTAGTAACAGAACTTATTAAGAAAGTATTCATCTAACTAGCAGCTGAGGCAACTTCCAAATGACTAATACTCCTAGCAATAACAGCCCAAGATCACTGAAGCTCAAACTGCTCAATACTATCACTAGATTAATCCTTCTAAGATTTTACTATTTCACTCTTAAATTTGAGCATAGTAGTATATGCAAGGATAAATGAAATTAAAGTTCGATGAATTGCAGGCAGAGAAAAGACTACTATAGCTTAAGTTAAAGGAAAAGCAATTAAAGGCAGAAAGAGAAGCAAGAGAGAAGGCAGTTCTCAGCAATATGGAAATTCAAATGCAAAATAAGCTTTTGAAGCAGAGAGGTAACAGTCGAGATAGTCGCTCCAGAAAATATAGAACCAAAGATGAATCAGATTCCACAGACAGTGACTAAGAGGAAAATAACGCACTTGTGAAAGCTTTAAAGGATCAGTAAGGAGAGTTGTCAAAACTTCTCATGAACACGAAGTCAAGTCATGAGGACAAACTCTTATAAGAAAATCGACAGTTGGTTCAAAGATTACAGAAGATAGAGAATAAGAAGACTGGAGGAAATAACTCTAAATAAAAGTAAACATCTAGAATGAATGATAGTTCAATCAAAGAAGAGGAGAGACAAGATGGAAACTCTAACTCTAATTCCTATTTGTAGAGAATGAATGGATAATTTATTTTAACCAACCCTTAATAACCATCTTCTCAAGAGGCAGCCTGCAAACTTCCCTTAAAACTTCAATCAACTCAATCCACTTAGTCTATAGAATCCGCTACTTTCTTTAAACCCGATAGGAATGAATCCTCTTTTACAAAATCAGCTTCTTTAAAATTACTTGCCAGCCCAAATATAACAAGCTCAACTCCTTTCATAAAATTTAGGTTTTCCAGGGTAGTTTGGATTTTAAAACAATTTCTAACATCCTTTATTAGCAGCTTAAGGAATGATCAGTCCATAGATAAATAATCAGTTACTTCTTTAATAACAACAACAGCAATAATAACTATTGTAAAATTAGCCTTTATATACTCAAAATCTACCTTTTAATAGCCCTATGCATATGCCCAATAATCCTCAATAAATGATGAACCAAATGCCATATGGATAAGTAATGGGCCCTTTTTAGCCTAATTAAATATTGAAAAAATGGCATTGATTTCGCAAAATTATTAACAAATACAAGAATATGACTCTTCAGTTGCTGATGCAAGGCCTAGTTTCTTAGTTTAGCTCCTCTAAAAGACTGGCAGTTTGAAATTTTTACTTTATAATTTAAATTTAAGAGATTATGTATTCAAATAATAATTAGCTAAGCTAAAGGCTTTCATTCTGTGAAATTTAACCCTGAAGAAATATAATATCTGAGATCTAGAAAAGTTTTTGGAAAAGTTTGAAATTAAGAAATGATTGCTCAAATGTTTGACATTAAAATTAGGTAAAAACATGTGAGTTGAAGTAAAACTCCATTCTGATGTAGTAAAACTCCATCTCTAAATTTTTAAAGTAGCCAATCAGAGACTCTGCTCTGCTTAATAATTTTTAATTATTAAGTCTCTGATTGGCTACTTTAAAAATTTAGAGATGGAGTTTTACTACATCAGAATGGAGTTTTACTTCAACTCACATGTTTTTACCTAATTTTAATGTCAAACATTTGAGCAATCATTTCTTAATTTCAAACTTTTCCAAAAACTTTTCTAGATCTCAGATATTATATTTCTTCAGGGGTTAAATTTCACAGAATGAAAGCCTTTAGCTTAGCTAATTATTATTTGAATACATAATCTCTTAAATTTAAATTATAAAGTAAAAATTTCAAACTGCCAGTCTTTTAGAGGAGCTAAACTAAGAAACTAGGCCTTGCATCAGCAACTGAAGAGTCATATTCTTGTATTTGTTAATAATTTTGCGAAATCAATGCCATTTTTTCAATAGCCCCTACACACTAGACCTATATTGACCCATTTTAAAAAGCTATAAACAGGCAATAGATTTCTCTAGAGCCTGAGAAAGGAAGTGAAGATTTTGAAACTCCCTACGCCATAAAGTAAAAGATGAAAAATAATCAGATAATTAACTAGATGATTCAGATGAATGGTGATAAATTTGCTGACCTTGCCTAAACTTCTCAATAGCAAAGACCTTTAAGTAGCACTAGAAAGTTGAACTAGCTTGACGACGGAGATTTATGAGTGATTAGATTTGTATTATAGGTTCTAATTTGATAGTAATAATTTAATTTGAATTATAAACTTTAAACTTTGATGGCTGCACAAATGAATTAAACTAGCACGAATATGGAGAATGATTAAGTGCTGATGGAAGTTTCTGAACAGTTGAAGTAGATTGAGAATATCTTGAAAGCTGAGTAAAAGAGGAGAGTAGAATCTAATGAAATAATGAGTGACTATATTAACTCCTTCCTAGATTAACTGCAATCCACCTTGAATGACAGAGTAGTGGAATAATTTGAAATTTTAAAGAATCGAGTGCACACCCTCGACAATCATATGAGTAAAATTGAGAGAGAGCTTGAGAAATAAGAGGTGGACATTAAAACTGCCATTTATAGAAGGAAGGAACAAATAAGTGGCGAAATAGTTCAAGCTGAGAACTTACTCAGAAATGTAAAAGGAGCTTATAGAGTATAGAAAGAGAGACAAGATAGCGAGCAGGAGATTCTCATTAAGGAAATTCAATCAATCTTAAGGAATGACGATTAACTTTGGGAATAGATTAAGCTCACATAAGTTAAATACAGACTGTAAAAGCTACAAAACTTTGACTAGATCTCAGATTTTGCAGAGAACCTAACTGAACTTTAAGAGCTTATAGAATAAGAGGAAAAGGAGAGGAAGCATGATGACTAGGAAATCGTTGACATGTTGAATGATATTTGCATCAAGATGTATCAAAGAATTTAAGAAAATCAATGAAAACTATTTTCTTGCACCTATTTGACAATTAATCGATTATAAGGATAATTATAAAATTTAAATGTCAGGACTTAAAAGAAATGAATCTACCAAGTCTCTTCCAGAGGCGGTTGGAACATATATAGAGGAACATAAACTGGATTCAGTTGTGAATAGGGCTCTGAATAATGTACTAAGGCAGAGACCTATTGACCCTCTTTCAACTATTGCATCTCTCCTTTTATAGCAAGCTACAAATAGCTAGCCTATCTTTGATAGAATCCTTGCTAGAAAGACCTACCTCTATGAATCTTAAACCTATCAGACTTTGAAGTTACAAGTGTTTTTGAATTTCCAAGGGCGATCAGAGCTCAGATACACTCACATCCTTTCTTTTGATCCTGAGGAATAAGACAAGTTTTTATATGATAACAAACAGGAGAAAACAGGCTTAGAATTTGCTTGCCATATCATTAACACCGAAGTGAATCAAATCTTGAACGGCAGAGTAGCTCTCACAATTTTATTAAAGTTTTAAACTTTTACTTCTTTAATTGGTATACTCTGAATGGATGAGATAGACTCCACATTAAATCAATTTTTCATGCAAAAGCAGGAAAGCCACCAAGATATAGGGTTAAATGTAATAAGAGGAGTTAGCGAGGCTATATTCTTGGCTGCAGCTAGTTGCTACAATAGAATCAATCTTCACTATTCAATAAATGAAAAGCTTTACTAAAACGAGTTTGAGCAAGTGAACACAAAGTTAGTGGTAACTCTCTTTAATGGTGGAAAAAGTAACGCCTCAGCTGTTAAATTTCAAAAGTTTTATCTCGTGGTTGACTTAAGTGAGAGAAATGAAAACCACAAAAACAATATAGATATAGTTGATTGCTATCTCAAGTTCACCTAAGCTCTCAAGAAAGCTGTTCAATCAACTAAATAAGGAGTAAGGATAATAGCTACTTAAAAATTTATAGGAGGCAGGATTCAAGCCTAGTCCAGACAGCTCTTACTTTAATGCCCTAGGAACTATCAATGAAACTTTTAAGTTTGTTGAAGATGCGATTGCTGCTTCAGGTGCAAACAATTTATAACTTTAAGTTAAAAGTACTTTAATTCAGATGGGAAGGTCTTTAAAATTGGCATAAATTGCGAAGGTGAGTCTTACTTTAACAAGGAACCTAAGGATCCAAATAAGTATGAAGTGGAGGGCTAAAAGAACTAGTTTGACTAAGATTAATTGACTGATTACTATCTGAAGGTTTGCACAGAGCATCCTCTTGTTTGCTTGATTGAAGACCCTTTTGCAAACCATGATTTTAAAGGTTATTAGAAAATGCTTGCAAAGTTTCACGGATCAGCTCATCATGTCAAAATAGGCTGTAAAGCTATGTTTTCTGATGGTTCAATACTAAAGGTTGACTAGTTCACAACTTACAACTTGATTCCAGATCCATCAGGAGCTAGTCAATTGGTAGAAGACACTGATGCAAACAAAGAAAAGTTCACTCCAAGCTTTATTCACTTAAACAAGGTGCATTTGAAGAACATCTAAGATGTGGTCAACTATAAGAGGCACATTAAAACTTAGAATCAGCAGAGATAGTTCCAAATCATGATAGAGGATGGAAAGATAGACTCAGTTATGACAGGATCAGTTGATATAGCAGTAGGACTTGGAATAGAGTATTTTAACATTCAAGGATTTGCAAAGTCAGAGAAAGTAGCTAAGATCTAAAGACTCGCTGAAATTTATGCTTGAAGTTTGATTATTTCTTTAATACCTTTGGCTCAGTTAATTTTTTAAGCTCCTTTAATGACTCTTAATTATATATAATATGGAACTATTGAAAGTCATCAGGGAGCAGTCAGGAGATTTCCCTAAATTTGAGAGTTAACTAGCCAAGACCACAGCTGAGTCCTTGATTTCCCCAATTCAGGACGGAAGAAATCTACTACATATCATATGTGCATCAGGTTACACTAAATATGCTCACTTACTCCTGACTGCTGCTTCAAAGTTACAAATATCGAATGATCTTTTGGATTCTAAGGAAGAGAAAGAGCAGTAGACGCCTCTATTTTTTGCTATAAGAAGTGCTCCTAATGGATTTCCAGAGATTATAAGCTTGCTTATAAAGAGTGGCTGCAATGTTAACCTTAGAGACAAATCAGGAAAGTCTGCAGTACATTACGCTTGTGAATAGGGCTAAGATGACACACTCTAACTTTTGATTCAGCATGGAGCTGATTGCAATATTTAGGACATTTAAGATCTGAAAACTCCTCTACACATAGCAATAGAGAATGGGCAATACAATGCAGTTTAAATTATATGCGAGGAAGCAAAGGCAAATATAGATTTAGTCGATAAGAATGGTGACACACTAGTTCACTATGCAGCTATCACTCAAGGGAACGCTAGTTTGTATTTGCGCTACCTGATTGATAAACAAAAGATGAGTGTCTTCTTATAGAATAAGGAAGAGCTTACTCCAAGGGGATTAGCTGAAAAAATAAGCAAAGCCAAGTATCACAGAGTAATTAAGAATCTCAAGAAATATGAAGCTTAAGAGGAAGTAAGAAAAGTTAAAATAAGAGCTAGGAAGATTAAGAAAGTACTAAAATATGAGACAGAGAAGGGATTACTTTTAAATATATTTTTTACTAAACTCATGCATTTAGAATCCTATAATGAGTTTAGCTATTTGCTTGTTGTTGGCATTAATAATGTATTTTGCAGAGAAATTACTGGTAAATTGATTAATTTGTAATTAAAAATCATTCTTATTTAATAAAATAGTTTTCCTAAATGATCCAATGGAATTACTGATCAATAATAAGGATATATAGATCAATAGAGATTAAAATTAGGTGTAGAAATTTTACTCTAATTCTTATAAGAGTTGTTTTTAATTAAAATTCTAAATAAGTGAATTTATTAATTGCAGCCTACTATTCTTAATATATTCCAATAGTTTGCTTATTTAAAATCTTACTTTAGAAAGTACACATCAGAATTTAAAAAAAAAAACACACATTTTTTAGTTTTTCAAAATTTTTTTTTCCGCGGTCGTTGTCATGCTATCGGTAAACCCACACGTGGACAACTCTATATTGACTAATCAATTTGAATTTGAGTTATAAAATCAATTTTATATTATAGATAGAAAAAATTTACTTAACTTTTTATTTTTGAAAATTTTTAAACTTTTCACCCTTAAGATTAAACTTGTATAATATTACTTAAAGATGAGCTAAGCATTATTGATCAATCCATTATTTTATTTGTTTTAATCCACCCGCATAAATAGTCGGAAGTGGAAAAAGATTTACCTATGATAAAACCCTTGCAAGTGGGAGCTTTGGACTTATTGCCCTCTACACCTGCAAACAAGACAATCAGACCTATGCAGTGAAACTGTTCGATAACAGTAAGCACTCAAGAGATCTTCTACCTTACTTAATATTTTTTTAAGATCAAATCAATGAATCACTTATCTTCATAATATAACATGAATATTAATACATGATAGATGGGAAGAACATTCTCATTAAGATAGAGTGTTACAGCAAAATGTCTCAGTCTGATTTATAGTTTTAGTTTCTGTACTTTAAGCAGTTGTCTGTTGAAGGTGAGGATAAAACTCTTTCTAAATGTTGTAGTTGCTTAGAGTTTTCTTTCCTCAAGTTCCAAATCTTGTGTATGATGTAGTTCAAAGTACGCAAATCCAATCTTAATTTTGTAATTCTCTGAATTTACCAGCCTAGATGAGTCTCTGTCAATCAGGATGGATGCCTTACTAGTACTGGACACTTGCCTCATCGGCTGCCACCTTCTAGTTTTAAAGGTTGAGCATTTTGTTGTATATGTAGTTGCTGTAATTGTAGTTGATGTAGTCGTTGTAGTAGACATTTAAATTAAATTAGCTCTTTATTTAAAACTTAATATTTTTTGAATCACTGAAGAAGGAATCAAGCATATTTTCATAGTAAAAAAAGTCAATTGTCATTTATTCATATTAAACCTATATTATTTACGATTTTTTAGCTCAATTTTCTTTGATTTAATTTTTATAATTACTTTAAAATCTAATAGTTTATATGCATGTTTTAAGAATATATCTTTTGAATTATATCATTAAAAATTATTAAATAATTATCTTGAAAAGGTTAAACTAAGAGGGATCTGACTTTAACTCAATATAATTTATATTTTAAACATTATTTAAATACATACTATCTAATTTACAATGTATAAAATAAATAGCAGAAAACTTATTTAATAAATTGAATCTATTTTTATATCGTAATTTATGAATCTATAGAAAATAAAATATAAAATTATTGTGAAAATAAATATATAAGCCAAACATTGTAAACTCGTTCTCTGGGTTTTAATTGTACCTAAGTATTTGTATCACGGTTCGAATGAAGACGCAATCGGATACATTATATACCAAAATTATAATTAAAAATAAATAAAATATGTAATATAAATTTCATTCTAAGTTATAGAAATAAATTTAAAATTAATAAGAAATTTAATTGTCTTTTATTAAAAGACATATTTTTATTTATAAGATAGAGTAAAACTTCATATTATTTTAAATCATTATTTTAATTTTAAATAAATTTATAATGGAACCCATAAATTAGGATCTTTGTGAGCTTTAATATATTTATTTAAAGCATTACAATTAAAATATCTCGCAAGGCTCAAATTAAGATCACTAGGATATTTTAAGTTATATTCTCCTTATTAAAACAAACTTTTTAAAGTCCCTTATTTTAAAAAGAATAAATTTCTATTAAATAAGGAGTTGATCAATAAATGCTTCCAAGTTTGTAAAATTTAGTTTTTTATAAAAACTTCTAAAAATATATCATAATTTTTATATGCGAGAATTTAATTGGTTAGATAAATGAAATACAACTGCTCCTTGCTCGCTGATGTGAACTACCTAAATTTAAACTTGATTATTATACGGCCTTCCCCGATCTTAAAAAAATAACGCACTTTGCTCTAGCCAGCACGGGAGGCCCCAGGTCGCCTGCGACTCTGCCCTCTCACTGGCCTTGGGTGAGGTCTCTCAGAATTGCCTAGGTGAGAGTTATAGATGGCCTAGAATCCTTGGAGCTGCAGCTCCATCGCCGGCGACCTGGAGACTGGTGGCGGGTGAGTGCCGCTGCGTAGGCTGGAGCCACCTTGGCCATACCGGCTGGGTCGACCTCCCGTGATGGCTTGAGCAAAGTGCGTTATTTTTTTTGAAGATCGAGGAAGGCCGTATAATAATCAAGTTTAAATTTAGGTAGTTCACATCAGCGAGCAAGGAGCAGTTGTATTTCATTTATCTAACCAATTAAATTCTCGCATTTATTAACAGAAAAATGGAACATGAAATTATATATTCTTAATTTTAAATTGTTAATTAAATTATTCGTTATACTTAGGTCACATAATAGAATGTAAAGTAAAGTAAAGTAAAATATTAGTATTTAAAATTATAATCGATTCAAAAAATCAGCACTCATAGTACTGTTTAGTGAAATCAACTATTATCCTATGTAAGCATAATAGAATGAATAAGATTAATCAAGCGACATCATATCTTTGATGTCAGAATTATTCCTAAATAATTTATGATATAAAGTGCCCTCTCTACTCAATCATTTATTTAAATTATGAAAGCAACAAATATTTTCCACTTTTTAATAGCTTTATTTAATTATATAATTTAAGTAAAATTAAAAGTTATTTTGAAGTTCTATAAAAGCTTCATAAAATGAATTTGCTGCACAGAGACATCAAGCCATCGAACATTCTAGTGAAAGATGGCAAAATTATTCTTCATTATCATTTGATATTTTTAATTCTGATAGACTTTGGACTTACTAACGAACTAATCATAATTTTTAACTAAGTATTCACAGCTTTAGATTCAACAAGTAACATTCGTAGTATATTACGCTTAACGGGGTCTCAAGCCAGGCAGTAGGTACCCACGGGTTCATGAGTGTTTAGCAGCACTAATATAGTCTATACACCTTCCATGACGACTTAGAATCCATGATTTACTCTCTTCTTTACCTCTTCAACTCAAATTCCTTGCCTTGGTTAACTAAATTACTTATTTTTTTAATCAGATCAAATGAGCATCCACTTTATATTTAATTAATATTTTATATTAATATTATTTTAAAATATTCAAAAAGAAGCACAGTATTCCATAATTAAAATTTGTTTAAGAGAGCTGTCTTTAATTGAAAGACTTCCCTTTTCTCACTTTTTTATTATTCTTTAATGTTTTCTATGAAGAGTTTAATACGGTTTTAATAAAATTTAACCTCATTCTCACTATCATCGCCATCTTAATTTAAACTTTATTAAATACATTTACAAATTAAAAGAGGGTGGAAATCCTGCCGATCTCCTCCATCTCCAAAATAATAAAATTTGCTAAAGAAAGCACGAGAGGTCAACCCAGAAGATCTATCCACGACGAATCCTCACAGCCAACATCCTTCAGCCAGCAAATGAGGGCTAAATCCCCACAGATGTGGTTTAGAGCTGTTACTCCAAACTTCTATCTTTCTTTAAATCGTGTTAAGACTGGGAAATATATTATTTTTGAGATGGAGGAGGTTGGCAGGAGTGTCACCCTTATTCAAATTTGTAAACACAAATAATTAAGTTTAAATTAAGTTGTCTTCATCAGTAAGCAAGGAGTAGTTGTATTATATTTAAGTTACGTATTCAATTATCGCCATTTATTTAAAATTTTAAAAGGTTGAAGAAATTTAAAAAAATGATAACTAACTTTAATTTTTAAAACCTATAAGATACAATTTTAAATTTGTAAATAAACATAAATTTACCAATTCTTTTTTTTTATTGAAAATTTAAAATCTATTGAATATATATTTAAATTTAAAAAGTCATATGAAAAGAAATTTAAAGGAAAAATTTTTTAGAATGAAGCAATCTATAGAAAAAAGCTTCGAATAAATGAACAATAATCCAAAGTTATTTAAACATAAATTTAAAAGTAAAACTAAAATTATAATGTAAAATTATTTAATATAATCATTCAATAAATTAAGATATCTAATTAGCAAAAATAAATGAACAATCTTTTGATCTAGCTTCTCAAAATAATTCTTACTTAATAAATAAATAAAATGAATTAGAAAGAGTAGTAATAAACTTTAGACATATTTATTAAGCATATGATAGTAGAAATTGATCCATCAGAAGAGCGCTTTAGTCTTTGAATTTGAGATTTTATTTTTTTATTATTTTTATGGTTTTGGAGATATTATTTTATTATAGTCAGAATAAACTTTAAATTTTCATTTTTCATTAATTTATTTACTATAAAAAAGTAAAAATAATTAAGGACGATTAAAATGCATTTATAGAGGATATTCAAACCAAACTGTCTAATAACAAATAATTAGATTCATTAGAGCATAAGATTTTATTTATGTAATTATTGCAGGAGATCAATAAATTTAATAAGACAACCCTTCTTTAATGCATACATCTCATCAAATAAGTATTATGAGTAGAATATGAATAGGTGATCGTGAGTCAGAGATATTTGAAATAAATAAGAAAGTAGATCTTGATTTTATTCCTTATGTTCAGAGGTTTAACAACTCGATGAGTCATTTTTTGGACCAAGGATAAACTCTCATTAATCAGCCTCTTTTTAAACAATTTTACGACAAATAATTACTGTAGCAATAGCAACAGAAGTAAAAGAAACAATAAAAAGAGAAGTGAAACGGATGAAGATGAAGAAGATGAAAATTAATTAGCTGAAGAATAGTTTGAAAAGAGGAAAAGTTTCAAAATAAATGAGAGGTGTTTCAAAAAAGAACAATTAAAATATGATGCAGTGAGTTTGCATTAATCTAGAGATGTTTAAAATTTATTCTCAGTAACTTAAAAATATACATATCTGTTTTGAACTTTTCTAATTCATTCATATTCGACCTATAAAAATTAATAAATTAAAAGAATAATTCAAAATTCTAATTAGAGAAGACTAGAGAGTTTAGCAAAATTTAGGCTAATTATTATATTCTTAAAAAATTTAAAAAGCTATCATTTTTCTAATTTAGTCTTTTCTATGTTTTTTGGACCTATTTTTTCCTAAAATAAATAAGATTTGAAATACTTGTGTGATTTTATAAATGAAATATCATAATTTATTCAAAATTGAATTTTCAATATTTAACGTCATTTACTTAATTTGAATTAGAATGGCAATTTAATTATATAACGGTCTGCATATTTCCCTAGCTGAAACCAGCTATTTATCAAGATGTGACACTTTTCTGAGTTATGATGACTTCTTCTAAAACTCTTAAAGGAACCGTCGAACAAACTCTCTAATCCATAAAAAAAGTATCAATTTGGGTTTTTTTATTTGTGGGATATTAATTTTTGATTTCCAAAATTAATCTTAATAAAATCAAAATTCAAATCATATAAATTGCTGTATAATTGTTGGTAATATACACTATGGACAAGTTTTAAATTCCCTTTGATCTATTGCAATTCTCGAATGAAGAATCGCTATTATAGTCTTTAAAATCTAAAAAAATATTTTGCTTTGTATCAAAATTTTCTGTAATGATTCATTTAAGAATTTATCATCTATTTATTATCTTCAATTTGTAAAAAACATTCCCTTATTCTCAAGAATATTAAGAATATAAACAAAGTTGATATGTAAATTTAAAATATTATTTTTTAGATATTTTTAATTTATAAAATCTTTCTCATGATTTAGTATTCCTAAATCTGATTTGAAAAATAATTAAATCACTCTTTATTTTTAACTGCAAATATGATCATAGACCCTATTTATTTTAACAAAAAATTATTTAATTAAATCTAAATTTTAAATTAATTTATCCTTAAATTCTATACAAAAATATAAATTAAAATTTTAATAGGAAGGATAAGTATATAATAAAAAAAAATCTACTTTTTATTTGAGGCTAAATTTAGATTTAATTAAATATTGTTTACATCTCTGTCAAGATCAACTTTACGCCAAACTATTTGAAGAAGTAGAAGCTGGCGAAGCTTCAGGCGCTCATCTAAATAAAAAAGCAAAATATAAATCTAATTTTAAGTTAATGCCATAACTCAACTTGCGAATTTTTTATTTAAATGCAAAAGTCATCATGCTTGGCTGTTTCAAAGTTTCTCTGTTTTAAGTTAAGTTTCATTTTTTAACTTTAATATTCTCAATCTTCACTTTCCGAGTTCATCCTTGTTTCATTGGAGATTTAAAAATAAAAAATTAGGGTAACCTACTACAACTCTATATCACTTTTAGTTTTATGATAACTAATTCTTGATCACCTTCTGCTATTTTACTCTTAATATTATACGTTCAGCCCCGACTTTTCACTACTGGCTTGGAAGCCAGCTGTAGAGTAAGTAGCCACAGCTTTAATGTTTGACTGAACTTTAGAGAAATGGCTTCAAATCCATCCATAATTGGCATGTAAAATTACCCTTTTTTCATATGTTTCTAGCTGTACTCGGCTGACAAGGAGTTCTTACAGTACCAAGTTTTAACACAGATGACAGGAGCTTCGTCCATCCAAATCAGAAGGAGACTCAAAAGATTTGAAAAATCGAGGCTGAACGTATAATAAATTATGATATTTCTTGTAAATGAATACAAATACCTAAATTTATAATTTACTAAAATTTATAATAATTAAATTGATTTAAATAGATAAAATCCAGATATCTCAACATCAAATTTATAATAGTCAGATACTCAGAGAGAAGCTGATCAAGCAAGCCCTAAAGCTAATTAATATTTACTATGTTATCTAATAATTCATTATTTAGATTCTTTGATCATTTAAAAGCTGTAATTTTTTATTTAGAGAAAAACACTGTGCTTTAAATAAGGAATCTAAATAAAATCCTCTAAATTTTGGAATAGAATAATTGTGAATAAACGATGTCCTATTAAAAATCTCTTCTATTGAATTTTATTTTGTTAAGTAAATAAATAAATTAAGATCCTGAGCAATAATCATAATTGTTTCCTCTTTAAAGTGGCTTAGATTAGATGCTTGAAGAAACCAAAGGGTCAACATAAACTGAAGCATCACAAGAAACCGAAATTGAATAAAATCCTACAAAAACTTTAGAAATTTTAAATTAATAAATGTTTTATATGTTATGAAAATATAAATTTAATCCTTATTCATAATAAAGACTTTTAAAATATTCAGGATATAGTTTGTTCTTAAAGTACTATTTCCTCTTAATATATATCGAAAAATAAATTTTACTGAGAAAAAGAATAATTTTTAAATATCATTTAAATAAAATATATTAAAGCTTCAACGTAATTATATAACATTAGAAAAATAATTAGGGGGGAAATATTAATTTGGTTTATTATATTTCTCACAAGATAAAGAGACAAATGAAAATGAATTAAAAATAAATCATGAGTATTTTTTAAAGTAAATAGATATTTTTGGTAGAATGTGAATATATTTGAGAGATTATAAAAAAGATATGTCAAATTGATCTAATGGTTAAATTAAAATATATTCTATAGATATATAACTTGCTTGTTCTTTAATTGTAAAACTTTTACCCTATTTATATCAACTTTGAATTTTACTTTTTCTTGACATTTTTTCCCTTCTACTTTTCCTCTTTTCAAACGATACTTCAATTAACTATCTTTGCTCTTCATCATCTACTTCATTTTGATTTTAAATATTTCTTCAATTATTTTTACTATTGTTAATTCTGCTGCTAATGTTGATATAGCAATAATTGTTAGAAATATTGGTCCTAAAAATAAATTTACGTTCAGGATTCCAACTTTGCCCCAAAAAAATGACTCATTTAGGCGTTAACCCTCTGATCACAAGTCAATAATCAAATCCACTGTTTTTTTCAAAATTTCCCCCTCTTTTTTGCCGTATTCCCCATTTAAAAAAAAAAAGACATCGGGAAATAAAATTAAAATCAAAAAATTTAAATTAGATATGGAGCATTTTTCCTCTATCATACCCTTTGCCTACTAATTCAATTTTTATTTTTAATAATTCTCAGGCACACCCACTACTCTAGGAGTACACTCAGCCTTACATAAAAGCAAAATTAAATATTTTTAAAACTTTCCCCAAATATTTTTTTATTTATTTTTTAAAATATTATTTAGACCTTTAAAATTTTTTTTTTGAAAAGGAATTAATACACTTACTTAAAAGTTAAATTTGCAAGCACTCTAACATTCTTTTACGTAAGTTGAGAGGGCGTGAGAATTATTAAAATAGAAATTGAATCAGTAGGGCAAAGGATCCGATAGAGAAAAATGCTTCGGTTCTATATATTTTTTCTAATATATAATGTTTATTGTTGATGTCTTTTTTAAATAAATTTTCTTTAACAGAGGGAAGATATGAATAGACGATAAAGAATTCCTATTTTAAAAATAAATTATTTAAGGCGCATTTCACTGGACCAGAATTAGCTTTAGCTTATTTAATTTATTAGATGATTAAAATCATATTTTTTTATTGTTCTCAAATTAACTAAAGTTCATACAAATCCTTTCTTTATCTTCTTAACCATTTGTTTCAAATTTACTCTAATTAAGACTTAAAAAAGATTGCAATTTTTACCTTATTCATAAATTCTAATTATTCTAAAAGCTCTTAATGACCAAGTACTTAAGGAGTCTAGTAAGAGGGATTAAAATTTTTAAAAAACATTCCATCTTCACTTATTAGGAAGTAATATAGAGTTTTTAATTTGTTTTAAAATTTAAATAAAACTTATTTTAAAATTTAAATGAAACTATAAAATATTTATTCAATTTCTTTAAGATATGCTTGGGTGAACTGAATAAGGAATTTATTTTTATCTCCAGTCCTAATTTTATTTTTTTTACTTTGTTTTGGAAAATATAAACTAAAATAATAATTATACTATCAGCACACCCCTTCAAAATCTCAAACTTTATTTTAGAAATATCATTTCGCTATCATGCAATCGTATCCTCCCTATAATATCTTTTACCTTGAGTAACATTCTTTTGGAAATGTTTTCTTGATTCCTTTATGATTATTTTTCTTTATTGATTCATAAGTGTCTAACTTTTAAATATTAGATTATATTTACATTTCGTAAAACAAATGCTATTATTTAAAAAATTTAAATTTGGTGATTTTTAAAACTTTTAAAATCCAAACTTTTTATTAAAAAATAAAAAGTCTTTTATTTTTTTTAAACGGAAATTAAAACCTTTTTTTTTAATTTTCTTAAATTTTAAAAATTTTTTAGAGACTAAAGAAAGTTTTTAAGAAATAAACTACGTTATAGAGTTGCAAGGCAATAAAAAATTGGAGATCATTTTTTAGCCAAAAGATAAAACTAGCTCTTAACATTTAAATTTATGTTACAAGTAGCTCTGAGGAGTTTGATAATAATAAAATAAACCAAAAAAAATAAATTTAAATTAATTTCCATTAGAATTCTGATTTCTTTATTTTTTGTCCTACAATAATTAATTAAAATCGAATCTTAGTTAAAAATATTTAGGCGCTATTGATAAATCTTCATATTAAATCTACTTAGCCACCTCTTATTCTTATAGTAATCTTGTTTATAAATTTTCATTATAGGATGAATACGAATAGTGAATCGTCAGTCATATAAGTTTAAATTAACGCTTAAGGATTTGCTTTGACTTATAATAGATTTTAAATTATTATTAAAAGCTATAATAAGGATGTTAGAGAGAGTTCAGATTCTTTTAGAATGACCAGCCAATGCAATTTCTTACAAACTCGTTTTTCCCATCAGTATGAAGTCGCTCAGTTTAGTTTGGAAGACAGAAGTATTCAAGCATGAATTATAAAACAGTAAAATAGATTTAAAATAAATGAAAAAGACCAATTCTAAGATAACATAAATTAGCATTATGAGCATGTGCTTGTATTAAAACGTTGCAACATAAAATGTGTCGTTCACTGAGTGATCAGATCTCTGGCTAGTTAAGCCCAAACGAAACACAGGATCATGCTGTGATATAATGAAATGCAATCACCCAAAGGGAATAAAGAATGAGACAGAGATTGCAACAATTTTGTGAAAGACTATGCTTGGACTGCAGTACTTCCACGAAAAGACAAATCAAAAGAGAGATCAAGGCTGGTAGTATCTTACTAGATATAGGCAGAAATGTGTTCATATCTGACTTCTAGATATGGGTATCATTAAGGAGGGGACAGGGGAGAAAGACATATGAAGAATCACCATGCTAGATAGCTCCTGAATTGCTAGGGTAAACTTGCTACGACTTCGCAGCAATACCTGGTCACTCAGAATAACAGCTATAATTACATGGGAAAGTCACTTAAAATAACATTAAAAAATAATCAAAAAATAAAAAAACAAAGTTGGGTTTATCTAAAATATAACTGAAGGCAAAACCTTCAGCTCAAATTAATTCTTAAAAATGAAAAATTTATACAAATCCTTTAAAATTTTTAAAAAAATTTTTTGCTTTTTAAAAAATCTTTCTGTCCCATTTGGAAAAATTATTTGAAAAAAAAAATTTTTGATAGATTAAAAATTTTTTATTATTAATAAAAGAATTTTAATGTTATAAAATCAATTTTATATTACAATAAAAAGAAATTATTTTGTTAAATTTTTAAAGATTTAGTAATTAATTTGAGTTTAAGAGAGATTGAAATGATGATATAAAATTTTTTTAAATTTCCATTTTTATATATTCTATTTTAATTTTTAATTTGATAAATATTTATTTAAAGAGAAAAGGGACAATGAATAAAATCCTAAATAAAAAAATAGAAATTATTAAAAATAAATTAAATAGTTTATTTAAAATATAATAATGGGGTTTTGTGACAATTTAAAAGCGAATTACCCTTTATCGCAACTTTTTCATAGCTTATAAACAATTTAAAATAGTTTCTTCTTTATATTCCATCACATAATATGAGGGCCTTGCCCTCATATTATAATTTGAACATGAATCAAACCTTTTTGACTTATAAAGTTCGTTTAAATTTTATTCTCTTTCGAATAGTATAAAAGTATACAAATTGAATATACTTCACGTTCCACAAATTATTCCTTTTTAAATTAATATGGGAAGAAGAAGATTAGATAATCGAGAAAACAGTTTCCGAAATTCAAAAGTGATTTAATTTAAGGAACTAGCTGATAATTAATTAACTCATTAATTTAGAATAATTTTTAAACAGAATGGGTTTTTTAAATGAGGAGTGCTCGTAATATCAGTAGCTAGAGGCAAGATTATAATTATTCAGATTTTTAATAAAGCAAGAATCAATTTGGATAGAATAGAATTATTATGAATGTAAATTTAATCATTTTAAAAACTAGCACTTATTACAGTACTAATTACTAAAGCAGACTCATCCTAGTAAGAATTATGATGATGAATGAAGAATTATTGAGTATAAAAAAGAATAATAAATTTTCATTCTAAGATAGACTTAATTAAAAAACTCAAGCATTTTAAATAGGGACTTCCAGGGGAAATTAAGATTGGGAATTAGAGTGATTTTTTCTATTATTGATTTGACTATTTAATCCCCCCTCCTGTCCCCCTCCAATGCATCACCGGTACTCAGACACTGACCACTGACGGGGGCCACAACCTATTGCCGAAAGCGGACGGGGGCGTTGCCACTCCTTGCACAGACAATGGCCTGGAATATGGTTAAACCCCCCTTGACTAGGGTGTGAGCTCCGGTCGCCGGAGGCCTGGGGCCCATCCGGGGGTTTAGTGGACTGGTCAAAGAGAGCGTCACTCTGCTCTTGCGTTTCAGGGTACCTCTTAGGGTATCTTGGGGGGATTTTCATTGTCTATCATCCTTTATCAAATAGGGCTTCTTTTCTCTAGTTCTAGTGCCACTGTAGTCGCCTTCGGTGCTTTGTGTACCCATTTTTCTTTTTTTTTTTTGGTTTTCCAACCCACTTTTGGGTTATTTTATTAAGTAAAAATTTAATTTTGAAAAAAAAAAAAATGGAAATTTAAAGAAAAATTTTTTATTGGAGTTTTAAGAATATTCTTTTAGAGCGAAAATATCCATGAATACATTTAGAACATATTGAAAAGCAGATTCTTGAATAACTCAAATATTTACCATAAGCATGTCCAATTGCTAAAAGCTAATTCTGAAGGAGTAGATGACAAATATCAATGCAAAAAGCCCTAGTCAGTTGGGTTAAGGCTGTTGAGCAATTGTATGTTGAAACATATCTGCACGATTACCTAATATTATCCTTCCATAATTAATTAAATCCTTTCTTAATTAAATACTCAGCAATAATTTCAACTCAGATATCTCTCTACTAAAAAATTGTTGATAAAGAGAAAATTCGGAAATTTAAAATTCAAAATTATCTATTTCAAATATGCATAATATCAAAATAACTATTCTAAAAATCAAGGATTAAGTCAATTACTAAATGAAATACTTTCCAGACTTTTATTGACTTAGTGTCTGCTTTAATTAATGTTGGCATTTTTAATTAATGATGGATGGCAGAGACCAGTAAAAGAACGCAATGAAGGCCAAGATCACTAAGGAAGCTGGAAGAGAGCTTTATTGTGATACTCAAACATAGCCTGACTACTGGTGGCAAAACAAATAAATTGAAACAAGACAGATGAAACTCCATTCTGACAAGCTTTGCATGCTTTGGCTGAACTTGAGCATTCTCTAAAGCGAAAGTTTCTAAAATTGAGCTATACATAATAAAAACTAGCTTTGTGGAGCACTCAATCAAAATTAGGCTATTGTTGTCTTAAATGACTCTATACCTAACTAAATAATAAAAGTTTCAAGAAGAGAATAGCTAAAACATTATTTGAGCATTCGAAAAATTAAGAGTGGCCAGAGATCATTTATTTAAGAAATCTCTTGTATTGGAACAAGCAAAAACTCTATTTAAAATTATCATCGTTCATAATATAAATATCAGCAATTAAATTAGAGAGCCCAGCATTCTTTCTTTACATTATTATTATATTTCGCACTGATTACATTAATATTTAAACTCTTAATTATTTTTTTAAATTTGGGGGGATTAACTTCCCCTTTTTTTTTTTAAAAATTAAAAATCCTTTTTTTGGAAAAAAAATTTTATAAAAAAAAAATTTTTTTAATTTAAAAAATTCCATGAGGAAAAAATTATAAAAAATTTATTTCTTACTGATTCTTTGTCCTCTAAGCGCAAGCATTTTATTGTTTTTCTTTATGGTCAATAATTTTTTTATTAAAATAATATATTCAAAACATTCTTTTACAATAAAAATAAAATATTTGAGTTTTTTATTTTCTATAATATATTTAATTTATCTCAGGAAAACCTGATGAGAAAGTTTTCAGAAAAGATTTTAGGCATAAATACAATTGCTCTTTCGAGTTAAAATATGTGGATTAAAAATTTAGATGAGATCAAGGACTACTGTCAATATGCTTAATTATTAAATTATTCTAATTATTTGATAAACATATGCCCAAGATCCAATTAATGAAAATAAATCAGCAAAGAATAAATATACTTATTTGCCCTATGTAATTTGTTTTCTTAAAGAAAATAGAAGAGATGAAAAGTCAAACTGTCCTAGAGATAAGTTTTGAAAAATAAAACTTATAGAACCTTTAATTCTGCGAAATTTTAAAAAAATTTTTAATAATTAAATCTAATAAAAAAATAATTTTATTTTTTAAATGGAAAAAGATCCCACTAATCCTGATTTATATTATTGATGGTATCAAAAAAATTTTTTTAAGTTTTAAAATTAAAGAAAAAAATAGGGGGGAAAAAAATTAAAAAATTATCCCAATTGGTTTTCTTTTATTTTGTTTTATTAAGTTTATTGCTTTATTGTTTCTAGTAATACTTTATCAGTTACTCTTACTCACTCAAGAACAAAATTTTTGTATAATTTATGAAATAGCTATCTTATTTTGAGTGTCAAAGATAGGAGAAATTATACCTAATAGCCATGAATTAAAACTGTATTTAAACTATTTTCAATTTTTATTCTTCAATATAGTTGATAAGTACACCAGTCATTTTACTCAAAAAGAATTAATTCAAAATTATTGTAAATTTTTAATTTTTTAAAAAGGGGATAAAAAAAGATATATTAATCAAAATTAGTATTTTTAAAATTTTTAAATTAAAATTTTGAAATTAATTAATTTTGTATTTTTATTTTTTTTTTTATTTTAAAACATAGAAAAATTTGTTTATTTTTTGAAAGAAAAATATTTATTTATATAGGTTAATGATAAAAAGTTCTTTTGCAATAGGAAAAAATTCAACGGAAAATAGAAGGTTGTAAGAATTGAAATTAATTGACTTCAAATGGCGAAGTTTAAATTTGAAAGCCGAAACTCTATGAAATAATAAGTTGCAGGAAGACTTTTGGGAATTAAATTTTTTAATATTTAGGAAGGAATTATAATTAACAAATAAAGATCTTTAAAGACGCCAAGCCTTCAATAGATTTTATTATTGTTGAAGGTGAAGATTTAATTTTATGAATTATAAAATATTAAAACTAGATAAAATTACTCATTAACCCAGTTAAAATATGCATTTAAAAATTCAAATTTAAATAAGAGATTAATCTACAAATTTCTTTTAACAATATACAATTAAAAAGTTTTAAATTAATGAAAAGTTAATAGGAAAATAGAATTTTAATCCGAAATAGATCATTTTTATGAATTATATTAATTGTATTGCTTATCTTTTCTGAAATTATAATTACCTTCAATCGAAATAATAACTAGACAGATTTGGTAGATTTTTTTTAAAAAAAATTTAAATACTTTAGATTTTTAATTTTTAATTCTTTTCAGAAAAAAAATCCTTTTTTTATATATTTTAAGTTCCTTTCTATTTATGAAGAAATAAATGCAAGTATATAAATAAAAAGGTAAATGGTATATGGACTTTGAACCTAGACCATGGACTAAAAGTTCCTGTCTACTTTGAGCCTGGAACGTGGAATTTAAGCCTAGAATATGGACTTTAAGTCTCGACCGTTGACTTTTCTTTTGTAAATCAAAAGGATCATTGGGAGAACTTGTATGACTCCTCTACTATTGATGTTAATATTGGACTTTAGACCAGTATTAATGGTTAATCTTTTTCTTAATGAAAAAATTAACGAGTTAACTTGTTTACTATATAGTTATAGTAAACAAAATAAACATTCTTATGATTGGATATCTAGGTCGGACAGATTCTTTTTGGTAATCTAATAAATTAAAACCCATTCTTTTCGAATTTAAACTGATAATTTCTTATTTGCTTAGTCACTAATGTGCTAAATGATAAATTTAACATAATATCTTTAAATGTGTTATCAAAGTGAAGAACATCAGCAAATTGTCCCTCAGGTTAATTGCTAATATTTTAGACTAATACATCATGAATTATGTTTATTTTATTGTATGCAGAATGATGTGGTAGCTCACTAATTTACTTTATTCTTATGTATGTAGTTCAATATACAATTTTTTACACCTTATTTACCTAATATATATCTTATATAGTAATATCAAATATTATTGCGAAAAATAATCGAACTGAAAAATTCTTACCTCTTATTCATACTTGTTTGAATCGTTACAGGGGTATTAGGTCGTAGTAGTAGCCCCCCATTTAATCATTAAAAATGAAACATAAAAAAAACGCCCCAAAAAATAACGGGAGTGATTTTTAAAACCCTTTCCAAAAATTGGGTTTAAAAAAATTTTTTTAGTAAAAAAAAGAATAATAAAAATTCCCAACCTCTTTTTTAAGATCAGGTTTTAAAAACAACTCAAGCATTATTAAATAAAACTTTCCCGAGGAAGATTAGAGATTAGGAATTAAAAATGATTTATATTTATTTTTACTATTTAATACCCCCACCCGTTTCCCCCTTTAAAAATGGGGGCTCATAGGTCTCCCTCCAATGCTTACCCGGGACTCTCTAGACTTTCTACCACTGACCAGGGGCCCACAGCCGATAGCCGCAAAAGGGGCCGGGGGTTTCCACTCACTGCACAGGGCAATAGGAATCCCTGCCCTTCAAACCCTCCCTGAATGAGGGCGTGAGCGCCGGTCACTCGGGGCCTCGGGGGCCATTTCCCGGGGGCTCAGTGGACTGGGCAAAGAGAGCGTGCACTCTGCCTCCGGTGTCTGATTCCCGGGTGCGCTCATAGCGGGGTTATAGGGGGCCGCTGTCACTCTAGTCATCGTGGCGAACAATCCGTACAAGTAAGCCATCTTTTTCTGATTTCTCAGTAACTGAGTCAGTGCGTCGTATGCCTTTCTACCACTCTTTTTTTTTTTTCCCTTTTTTTTTTCCACCCCCTAGCTCCATAGCAACCCATTTCCTCCGGAAACCCCATTTTAATAATTTTCCCTTTAAAAAATTTAAAATGTCAATCATTTCTTATCGAAAGTTAATAGCCACCACCATTACCTCTAGAATTATTAAATCACTCAAATTTTATTTTTAAAAATTCTAAATAGAAAATGGAGCGCATTTTTAGTTAAAACCTCTACAGCTTATGAAAGAAAGCAATTTAATAATTATCTAAATCCTAACCGATATTGATCTTTTACTATAGGATGAATATGATTAGATGATCAGAGGTAGCAAAGCTCAATCAAGATAGAGCTCAAGAGAAAAGTGCTATATATAAAATTCTAGATATTTTAAAAGCATTATGTTTTATAATTAAATGAGGTAATCAGTTAAACTAGATCAATATCTGATCATAATGAATACAACCTTATTTTAACTTTTAATTTTTGAGGCGGCGCTGAAAGGAAAGCTGTTATTAGTTCAGGGTGAAGGTAGACTCCTTTGACTGTTGAAGTCGCTTAGAGTTTCTTTCACAAATTTTAAATCATGTGCATGCACAAAAGCAATCATACTTTTGAAATATTTTGAGCTTGCTCGTGAAGATGTGTCTCTGTAGCTCGTAAGGGATACCTTACTTGTTGTGGACACTTTCCTCCTCTAAAGTTACTTTCAAGTTGGGATTTTAGTTTTTTGATGTTGTAGTTATTAATGAAGTCGTTGGAGTAAACATTTAAATTCATTTTACTCAAAATTTAATGCGTAATTTTTTTTATGAATCCCTGAACGAAGAATCAAACACAATGTATTTATAAGTAAAAAAAAATCTTCTATCATGCATTCATATGAATCCTATATTAGTTTTTGAAACTTCAGAATTTAGCAGGTCATTTTTCCTTTTGAAGATGATTGAGTTTAATTCTTTCTTGATATCTTAGAACTAATCTTGGATAGCTAAATGATTAAACTTTGGTTCATTATTTTTAGTTGATAATCTAACCATTTCATTAACTTTAAAGATATTCGCCTCTATCAAATTCTTATAAGCGCTTAAATATGATGGCTCGCTAAAAATTTTATTAAGTGAAAAAAAAAATCCTTCAAAGATTAATTTCATTTTTTAAATTCTAATTGTATTTAACTCTCTTGATGAAGGAGATTAATAACGCCAAGAAAATCATTATATAAGTTTTCATTTTAAGATAAATAGAATGTGCAAACTTTCAAAATTAAAGATTCTATATTTTTTCTATCAACAATTAAAGACCATATTCCAGACTCAAAGTTTACGTTTTAGGCTAAAAAAGTACAGCGTAGATACTAAATCCGTGTTCCATATACCCTAAAAAGAAATTATATGTAAGTTTTAGAATATATGTAGTTAATCTCAGTGGAATCAAAAATAATTTATCTATCAATTAAATTATATTCTATACATAAAAGGATCTTCTTACTTTAAATAAAAACCTCTTTTTAAAGCTTAAGGCTGATCAAATATAGATGGGAATTTATTTAAAACAGAGATAAATAAATAATTCATTTAATAAATTTAAAATCCTTGCAGTTAGAGTATGCCTATTTGGATTAAAATACCATTCACTTAAGCATTAAATTCTAAGCAACTTTGATCCTTGCAACATCTTCGTAGGAGGTCTATGTAAAGAGTTATCTCGGTCATAAGTTTGTGAAGTTGACTAATTTGTTGATTCAGAGTTTGTGACATCGAAATCTCTTCATAGGCAACTCCTATTATAATGGCAGTAGAACAAAATATACTTATAATTTAAGAAGCTATCGAATAAGCTCCATATTTTGGTAGCTACCTAGCAGATTAACGGACAACATTTTACAACTATTCATTTATTATTTTAACTTAATTCTGATTTTCATTTAATTTTTAAATATAATAGAAATTTCCGAAGATAGAATTAAAGGAATTATTAGCAAAAATCTCAAGCATAATTTAATTTTAACAAATGCAGCAGTACCCAAATAAAATTGAAGTAGTTTTTTCCCACTAAGAAATTATTTATTTTCCTCGTTAATAAAATAATAATAATTTTATTATTTAAGAACTCTAAAATTAAAATGTTATAAATTCTTAGGATGACAAATAAAAATATTTTTTTCATCAAAGGATGGCAATCTAATTTGGTATTATGACAAAAAAGCGGACTACGATGAAAATGATAATGATCATAATAATATAAAACTATTACCATGAATGAAAAATGGAATTATTAACAACAAAATATTGCTCTATGATTAAGTATTAACGATTCTTTAAACTTAACATCTCCACAATGATTCAATATTTAAAGTTAATATTCTAAATAATTTGTATATAGGGTGCTAAATAAAGAGGATTAATAAACTTTAATATTTTTCATTTTTTTATTTAACTTTAAATTAACATGAAGTCTCTAAATTTAAATTTAGGAGAGAATCTATTTTCTCTGCCAAGAAATCTAATTTAAAATATTTTAATATATAATGTCTTTCATAATTTTAACAAGATCTCTCCGTAGACTGTAGCAAACATCTATCGTTGAAATGGCATAACGTACAAAACTTTGAATCGAGTAAAGCGCGTTATAGACTTCACTAAGCCATTTTATTATAATATAATGAAATATATTTACGACTAGCTGCTCAGGTGTGAGAGGGATAGCGTGAAGTTTGTATGTGCTGACTGCTAGTGTGAAAGTCAAGCAACCTATGAAATCTTAGTTATCTGAGATAGAGTAAGCTGGTATAAAATTCAGAGAATATGAGACAGACGTCAAGGTCACCTTCCTAGAAGACTTTAGATTGCCTGTTTAGGGTTAAAATTTAGCATGATTATAAGTATTAATAAAGAAATTAATTATACACAACTTATTTTCACTTTCTTATCATATTATGGGGTTTTTAAAGTATTTTGCAGAGAAATTTCTGGTAACTTTATTAATTTGTAATTAAAAATCATTTGATTTTAAAAATATAGGTTTTTCAAATGATTAAATGGAATTATTGATCAATAATAAGGATATATAGAGTAATATCGATTAAAATTAGGTGTGAACATTTTACTCAAAATTTTAATAGAGTAATTATTTTAAATAAAATTTTAATTCTAAATAATTGAATTATTTATTGCAGCCATATATCTTAAAATATAGACGGGCTTTAATTTAAAAAAAGAGAGAAGTTAATTAGAAATTAAATTAACATGGAATAAAATTCTGACTGTTTGACTATCTCAGATTTTAATAAAAATTAGGCCATTGGATTCAGCATAAAATTCTAAGTTCTTTTCTTCCTTGTAAATTTTGTGTGGAATCTCTCAGTTCAAAATTATAAGCGCAAGTTTCAATGACGAAAATGAAGACAGTGATGATGAGTGAGAGCGACATATCTCGTTACTAAGGGAATATT
>JAJKFJ010022883.1:0-36129 GCA_027382625.1 Tetmemena sp. SeJ-2015
TTCATTTTGGGTTTGGGGTTTTTTCTTATCAATCATGTTTACACCCCCAAATTCGCCTTCCAAAATGGAGATACACTAAAGAGAAATTTCTCAGCCCCAGGCGCAACAATTTACTAGCTTAGCAAATTCTCACGACCTCGTTTGAGGAGTGAGGGAAGTTGCATAAATTTGGGGGATTCTTTGGCACAGAGATTTTAAACCCGGGAAAACCCTCAGGGATAAACTTTAAAACCAGTAAGAGCAACTGTCTTTAGATTTTCAAAAGAGTTGTAAGAAGAGAAAAATTGAGGAAGCACCCGGTCCCAAGGGGAACTGCAGGTACTTCCCTTTAGAGACAGCCCCTTGGCTCAAGGGTTCATGCAGTGGGAAATTTTTGTCTTTTATTTGGGGGCCCCCCAAAAACTTGAATCCCGATATGAAACCAGGGGAATACTATTTAGTGTGAAAGTGAAGAAATGAAATTTTATAATTCGAAACAAGACATTGTAAGATGGCCCGGGTTTATCAAAACCTTTAAAATTTAGTAAAACAAAATAAAAAAATTATTGAAATTTAACTCAGTTATCTGAGATAAAAGGAAAACCCCCTTAAAGGTAAAAAATTCAGGGGGAAATATAAAACAAAAACCTTTAAAGGGTCCCTTTCCCCTTTAAAAAGATTTTAGTTTTGCCTGTTTGGGGTTAAAAAAATTTAGCATTTTTTATAAGTTTTTAAAATTAAAAAATTTAATTTTACAAATTATTTTCACTTTTTTTCTATTAGGGGGTTTTTTTGGGGTTTTTGGAATTTTTAAAAAAGTACTAAAAAGGGTTGATAATCGAAGATTATCATTAAGATTTGAAGTTTTCCTTTTAAGATATTCAGAAGATTTGCGATTCATATTCCTTGGAGTTTTCTCCAAATTTAAAATAAGCCTAAAATATGTATAACAATTTTACTGTTACTCGCCTATTACTGAAAGCCTATGCTCTTCTTGATATAATTGGCTCTTAAGCTTGTTTCTAACCTCTTCCCTGGATTTTTATGCGGTTGAATGTTTTTAGAAATTCTATTAAGAAGAGTGTTCCGAGCTAAGTTTTCGTTTCTCATTATCTCCATAACCCATACTGATTACAACATTTCTAGCACTGGGTTTACTTGCTTAGCTGTTAGGATTTGAGCCTGGAGTAACCTTAGATAGATGTTTAATCTGATATTCTTATCGGTTTTCCTCTTGGCCATGCAAAAGAAGCTCTTCATTTTTTTATTGTGACGGTTTTTAAGATGTTTTTGAATCTTTTTAGTTCTGATGTTGCTAGTTTGTTTCGATCTGCTTAATTTCATAGTTCTTGCTATTATTGGAAAGTTCATTTAAATAAAGGAATTCAAATTTTTTAATTCAAGTAGATTCTTTGAGTAAAGATTTCTGGAGGTGCCCTCAGTCTAAATGACATCCTTGTGTGGCGAAACTATTGAGTTCTAAGTTCTTTGACCCACGTTGTTGCCTTTTGTCATCGATAACATAAAAATAATAAGTACTTTGAGGAATAAATCACTTCGATGAACTATTGGAAGCATTTTTGTCTGGCCTCAGAATGCTATGGCTATCATACTCTGAGAAATCTTCTCCTTACTTTTCTTTCAAGGCCTTCCCTGCTCTATCATCCATAAAAAGAAAAGTCAATCTCATCATCCTTTAACTTCTTTTCAAAACTATTGTCACTCTCTATTTTGATTTATTCTTCTTCATCTGCTAGCTCCAACCCCTGCCCACTTTTCTTTCTTTGGTTCTCTAGCTTTTTGATAACTTTGGACGTCTTCTTTCTATTTTCTCTTTTCTCCACCTGCTGCATAAGATACAAGTAAGTTGTCAGCTTATTAATTCACAGCCATATGTGAAATGAGTTCTACTTTCTCAAAAATAAATAACAAAGAAGTTAAGTCTCAAATTTAAAATTATTTTGTGAAGAATATATTTTATTATTTACGATAGTAGCATGTTCTCTGTTTGTGATTTGAAATTCAGAGTTAGAAATAATCTAAGTTTTAGTTATATCTCTGAAAAGGATAATAGATCACTAGAAACGATATATCAAGCAATAAATAAGAATGGAAATGAAAAGATATACATTAAAGTTAAGCATTTAAAAAGGTTTGAGCAAGCTTCGCTTTCAAGACAATTATTTATCTTTGCAGCTTGTATATGGCTCTTTGAATTTAAGATTTATGTGTTTTTGAAGTAAAGAGGGAATGGGATACTTACCTTTGCTTCGTTCTTAGGCATTACTATGGTTTTTTTTAGAAATAAAAATTTATATTTAATACAGAATTAAATTTTTCCCCTTACATAAATAGTATTAAAGTATCTCTTCAAGGTGAAAAAATAATTTAAACGATCGAGCAGGGGAAGCCAATCCTCTGGTCTCTTTTAATCATTGAGAGTTCTTGTTTTTAATTTAAGTTGGTCAGTCTATTTTTAAAAGTAAGTTAATTTATAACCCTTTTTTTTTAAAAATAGAGGGAAATTAATTCTCGCAAAATAGGAATAAATAAGATAATAGTATTGCTTAATCAAAATTAAAGATAATAGAAACTTCTCAGTCTATAAAAACCAAATACAATTAACTACATACGTCTATACTATATTTATAAATTGTCTCTTCATCCTCTCATCATTATATTTGCTGTATGAGATAAATTGGAAGATGGATTTTGTGTCAGGAGAAAATGCAAATAACTAATTAAAATGCGAGTAGAGACAGAAAATATTACTAATTTAGTTTAGGAGACTTTATTTAAGGGAATAATATTTAGGTGGCAAGTAAAAATTATAATAAATTACAAAATTTATAGTTTATAAATGAGTTCATCAACACTAAAAGATAACCATAAAATATTAAAATCATTTGATGAATTTATAGAATTAGAATTTATTTTAATTTTATAATGAAAGTAATAAAGCACAGTGGGTAGAAAGAAAATAGCAGATTTTATAATTATTAGCAGTCTGATTTAATATTTACCCTAGAAAATAATATCATTTAATCATAAAAATTTGAATAATTTGGACAATTAAATTTTATACACTCTCAAAAATTTGATTTTAACATAACCGTTTTATAAAGTTTTAATACAATACCAGTATTAGTGTTTTAAAATTAATTTAAATAATTTAGAGAAAAATATGTGGATTAAATGTATTTATAGAATATAGCGAATTAATGCTAGGTAATATTAAATTTGTCTGAAGGTTCATCAATATATTATCGTTGGGGTTTGGATTTATAGATAACAATGACTATAAATTTATAAAGTGCGAGCTGTTAAATAAAAATAAAGTTATTCTCTTTTAAACAAATTTATTTATGAATTGCAATTTTTCTGTTAGAATATTTCTGTGCAGGGCAAGAAAATATTATTGATGAGAGAAGAGAGAAATAAATTTTTAATTAAATTAAGTTAAGTATTTTAAGTTTTTATATTTAGGAACTCATTGCTCCCCCAAATATTAATTTTGATTTGGGCTGAGTCAATATTTTAATTGTAGGTTCAATTAAAAAAAAAAAGTAATATTTATTTAAGTAAAACTACAAAACCTTAAATAATTTATTATAGTCAGTCACTCAAATGTCTAATTTGAGCTTATTGTTCCATATATAAATAAGATATATAAATTGATTGTATAAAATTAAATATTTATTTTTAAATTCCTTCTTCTGATAGTGTATAAAGTAGTCCAAATTACATTCAAGCTGAATTAGTAATAATCATATTTACAAATTTATTTAAATTAATTTTTAAGGATTTATTTAAATTAGGTGGTTGACAACCACGAGTGAGAACATTCATTAATAGTTGAAGTATTATTAGAGTCTTAAAGTGGACTCCAGTTTTCATATCTCGTTGCTAGTATATCTTATTTATAAATTTTTGGAACTCTCTCTCTATTTTTTAATTGTAAAATAATGCTTAAGTTACTTATTTTTAAATTTGAACAAAACTTGAATAATTATTCAAAATAAAAACAAGGGTTTTTATTATTCTGAATTTATAACATACAAAAATATATTAAAGAAATTATTATATAGATATTAAAAAAAATATAATTTTTAAAAATCATTTTATAAAGAAATTAAATCTCTATCTAATCCCACATTCCAAGTTCGATGTGAATACATAAATTAAAAATAAGTGATTTTAGAGTCGAGGAGGCTCAGTTTATGAGACTTTTAATTTTGGAATAGTTATTTGACATTTAATTATTATGTCTTCTTAAAATAAAAATTGGGAAAAAAAAGATATAGAAAACTTTAAGTCTTGAAGATGGTGGTAGTCCGAAAAATGTCCATCTCTTTTTAGTAATCGCTAGTATTAAATTCTGGGCACCTCTAGTCTGCTCGCTGTTTCAGGTTGCGAGTGGCTTATTAAAAACAGATTAAATCTCTTTTAAACTTATTTTAAGGAAAGGTTGAGATTAGTAAAAGCAATTATAAATAAATCTACTTTTGTATATAATGAGATAGGGCCCGAAGAAGAAAGTTGGTTTCTCTTCATCAATTAATAGTGAGGAAGAATATCTAGGCTCGATCTGATGATCTTTGCCCATTATTAAAGCGGCAGAACTGGAGTCAGTAGCCTGCCAAAGATCACTTTAATTTTCATGGAGTTGATGCGGATCATAAAATTAATACTCAACAATGAATTCAATATTTTTGGATTTTTCTATTTTTACGATTGAAGCTCCTAAACTTGACAAAATATTTGAACTTGTAAAAGATTATAAAAGATAAAAAGAAACTTGTCGGGTCAAAAGAGCTTAGAGAGGTAAGTTGGTTGATTTGAATGAAAGATGATGAAAGATTCACAAAAACCAAATTCAAATTTGTGTGTGTAGGAGTACTTGAAGGTGCTTCAAAGCTGGGAACTAAGTTCAAAGACCATTAACAATTTAACACAAGAGTAGAAGTAAGTTAGTTTAATTACTAAGCAATTAATCAAATAGATTTCTGCGGGAGAAGTTAGAATTCTTTTTGACTTCCCAGAACATGAGTGATGAGGCACTCACTGAAGCTATAATAGCTAAGCACTAAGATATCGAGAATGAGAGGGAGGAGAAACAAAAAGCCGCCACTTTACAGAAGCAAGCTCAAACCACTAAAGTTGAGAATGGGTAAAGCTAGAAAGGAAACTAGATTGGGGCTCAGTAGGACTACTTAAAAAAAGGTAAATGTGTCTTTTGGGACAAGGACTGATAGATTTATGAGATATATTCTAGTCAACCAGCAACCAGGTAATCAGATTATGATGAATTATAGAATTAAGTCCCTGCAGCAAGAGGAGGCCAACCAATAGAGGCGGGAGTGAATAATACTCCTCAATTTGGCTAGAGTTATCCAAATCAGACAAAGTATCCTAACTCAACTGGACAGCACTATCCCTACCCCTAAGAGGGCAAAGTCAAAGAGAGGAAATCTCATCATCACTCTGGCTAAGATGGTACAAAAATACACATCCAAAAATAGACTGGCCAAAATGGGCAATATGCTCAATACCCTCCTCAGCAACCTCAAAATAAAAGAAAGAAGAAGGACCATTCACAAAACTACTAGATTCCATATCAATAGGCTGGTAATCCGGAGAGTTTCAAGCAACAGAATGCAAATCCCACAAAACAGCAGCAGTAGTAGTATTATCAAAACGCACCATAGGCTCCTCAGAACTTTGCACCCTAAGGGAAATAGAGCCTTCCTTCTCAGGGTCCTATCAGCAATCAAGATTACTACTAGGGAAATTAACAGAACTAGACACAGCCAAGTGTACCTTAATCTCAAGTCTATTTCTCTACTAGTAGCTCAGCTCCATAGAATACAAGTCAAAGACAAAACCAATAATACGGGAATGGAGTTGGAAGCGATCTATAGCTGGCAGGAAAAAGTTCTCACTACTCTCCCAACAATAGAGGCTAGAGGAATCCCTCTCAGAATCATAATCAGAATTTCCAGTCAACTTACGAGCAACCAGAAATTCATCATCTACTCTCGTCCCCTAACTAGGGAACTCCCCAGCAGAGACATTATCAAGGGTCAAGGGATGAGTATCATTCTTATGATGCAAACTCAAGAGGCAGAAACGGAGAGAGCAGCGGTAACAGAGGCCTTTACTAAACCTAATTGAACAGCCAACATCATTTGCCTCAATCCAATGCTCATTAGATAATGAGCCACCCCACTTCATCCGCTAACTAGGGCTATATTCCTCAAACTGACATTCACTATACTCACCATAGCCTAGATCCAAAGAATATAGGAGGCGCCGACATATAGCAAATTTAGCCTAAGATCGAGCACTATGACACAGGCTATAACAACTAGCCTAAGAGATATGCTCATGAGTGACCAAACCAATAATCTATTCTCAGAAAGAATGAAAGATAAGAAGAGAGTATGATCTTCATTAAGTGAAGAGTGGCAAAATTTTGAAGCAGGGTTTTTGAAGTTCTAAAGTCTCTCTCTTATCTATTTTGTTATTTACTTAATCAATTTAACCTTCTATCTTCTTTTTCCTTCTTATTGATAATCATAAGTTAAATCCTTATCGCTTCACTCAGAATTACCTTTATAAATTTCAGCTCACTTTTTCTATCAGCTAAAAGCTAAAATTAGTTGTGCTCCTACTGAACTTGCAAGAGTAAAATGGATTTGAGTATGATAATAAAACTAGAGTTACTTGTTATTATTTACTAGATTTAGTCAAAATTAAGGATTCTGTGAATTCAGAATCAATAATCAATCACCCCTGATTACTTATAGATAATTCTGTATTTATATAATGAAGTAAAAACAACAGTGCTTCTCTGAGAAAAGACAAGGTTTTTATTCTAAGTTTACAAGAAACCTAAAAAAATACATATCCGCTTTTCCTTTCCCTTATCAATTTCTAAGTAGGACTCTAATCGGTAGTTTAAGATTGATAATGAATTATAAATGCTTGGGGATTAAAGGATTAGGCTCATTGAGTGCAATAGAACAAGCGATAGAGTTATAAAGTTTATATTAAATAATTTAATAAATATTATAAACAGAGAGAAAGCATGCACCAGCACAGACTCTCCACGGCAGAGCCTGCTACTACAATAAATATTCCAACTAATTTCCACCCTAATTAATTTAATCACAATCACATCTCTCACCATCAATAACTTGGAAGGAAGGAGCACTCATCTGTCCATGATAAAAATAAATCCTATCAAGTGCTGAAGGAATACTCAGAAGCCAAATCCATTTCGCCCACTGACTTTGAAAACAGAGGCTGAAAAATTATCCAATTTGACGGAGAGCCAAAAGTGGCCATTTACTCAGATTTCAACACCAACTCACCTTATTCCAGACTTTAAGAGTAAGAACTTCAGTTTAGAGCATCTGATTATGAAGGTGAGGGGGATTACGAACAGAGGAGCATGAATTATCCATAGTAGATGATCGAACTGGGGGAGAGTTTGGTGGCACCTGAATATTATTAGACCCTGAGACCTGGGGCTCAAAGTGTCCTTGAGAAAGCAAATGCTAATTCTTCACCTTCCTCGTTCATCGCTCATAATAATGCAATTACTCCTAATAAAATTAAAGCTACCAGCCCTACTAATAAACTTTTACCTGCGAAAAAACTTCAAGTTATTAATGTATTAAAGAAGATATCAGGAGGAAGAAAGAGTTAAAAAAATTAAAATAATGGAGACAGTTAATAAATTGATTTAGAAAGTAAGGATTTAATAGACTATTAATAAACAATGGATCCGAGAAACCAGGGATCGCATTTTAAAATTTAGCTCCAAAGCCATACTCCTAATTAGTTTCCATCAAAGACCAAATTTACTAAGTAGGATGACAGATCCCAATCAGAAATCAACTGCGACATACCTGAGGGTTTTGCAACTCTCAAACCCTAAAAAATGCTCATTTAAAAAAGCAACTTGCCTCTCTATTCCTAGACATCAATGACTCCCAGCCATTAACACAGCATGAGTTAACATGCCATGAACAGCATGAGTGAAGGTTTCTAAACCCTAGCTATGAATCTCCAGCCGACTAGTGGAGGCTCCCCACCAGTTATGAACCGTCGCGTGAAGGCACAAGGGTTAAATAGCGGCACTGCAAGCTAGGTTTAAAATTAGCAAATGCTTCTGCAGTAGCAGTAATTGCACAAACAGTAATCGTAGTAGTAACATTAGCAACACCAAAT
This sequence comes from Tetmemena sp. SeJ-2015, assembly GCA_027382625.1. Taxonomy (NCBI): domain Eukaryota; phylum Ciliophora; class Spirotrichea; order Sporadotrichida; family Oxytrichidae; genus Tetmemena; species Tetmemena sp. SeJ-2015. The sequence goes on from JAJKFJ010022883.1 coordinate 8,218, forward strand.
ATAAAATTTTGAAAGCAGCAGCAATAGCAGCCTCAAACTCAACACAGCCAGCTACCCTCACAGCAAGATCATGACCTTCAATAATTCGCAGTATTCTCAGAAGAATAACAACAATCAGTCGTTGTTCAACCAGTCACAATTCTATAAAATGAGTGGCGCATCCTCATCTTCTAATAACCAGAAAATATCAATTGATGATGGAGTGAGTGACAACTAATACCAAAATACTCCTATCGCACTTCACTCAAAGAAACTTTCACTCCAACTTTCAAGACCAAATGAGCCATCAAATAAGTAGAGTAATGAAACCTCTTATAAGAAGCCACCTATCTAGTTGTAGTAGATACCTAGCAATAGCTCATCTTCTTAACTCTATCGAGATTAATCAGCCTCCAGAGGAAAACTCTTGAACGAGAATAAGCAAACCTCATCAAAGTTTCCAACTGTGGATCTTAGGGGAAATTTAAGTTAGAGCAAAATAAATATGCAAAATGGTGGAAACCAAACAAGAAATAAAAAATAGGAAGCCAACTCCTATTACCTCCCTCAGAATTCATCCACAAATGGATCCATTATAGAAAGGATCCCTTAAGGCAGAGCAGGGCAGAAAATGCCAAATAGAAATGCCCATTAAAGGGATACTTCTGCCGATGCTGCTGCACTTGACCAAACCTCACTATTAAACAGTACACTCAAAAATAATTTGAAAGATATGTCTTTTCAAAATAGCAGTGCAGCGATAGTGGTCCTCCCAAAAAGTCTCAATTAAACTAACACATAGAGTAGATAATAAGCTAAAGCTCAGCTACCCCATCCTTCATAAAACCAACTTAAGCAATACACCACCGCAAATTCTCAAATGACACATGAAAACCTCAAGATTTATAAGAATGCGAGCAGTAATCATACAATGGTGCTAAAGCATGGCTAGAATGGGAGTGATTTTGTGGATCGTGAAATGAATTAATCACCAAGCATTTTTCCCCAAAAAATGGGGCCACAGTATCATAAGAGAAGCGAAACTGTAGCAGATGTACTTGGTTAGAGTGCTCACACCAGCAACACTTATCACAACCATAATCAGTTTACTCTCAACTAAGTAGGCTCTTCACAAAGTTTAGTAGAGCCAGCTTTGAATGAGTGGCCTGAGAATTTGAGAACCCCTGTATATACGGATCAAAAGACTTTAAAATTATAAGGCTTATAGTAACCATCTGCCAATTTGACTTCAATAAAAAAGCAACCCTTAATAAATTTAGCCAACTTAGGCCAGGAGGAAACCAAGTCTGTCAAAAAAATCATAAAAAAGATAGCGCTCCTTAACAACACCTCATCTGCAATGCAGCTCAACCTATAGCACACAACTAGCACTCCTTAGCACAGAGTGGAAAATAAGAATAAAATTTATTTATAAAATAACTCAGCCTTCTATAATCAAGACTCCCATACTGCTAAAAATAGCAGCAAGTAAACTTTCACCCTAGCCAGTGATATTAAGGTAAAGCCCTCCAAGATGAAGCAAGTAGTTGCCTAGGCTGAAGACATGATGAGTTAGAAAAATCTGTCCAATGCCACGTCACCCAGGTCTTTCATGATTGCTAAGGATTCCATCCAGCCAGCCAGAACTCACTTAAGATTGCAATGAGTCTCAACTTGCTTTTATGACTCTTAAGAAGATTCCAAACAGACCAAGCAATCACTCCAGCAGTTCCAACTTGAGGCTAAGTGGCACCAATGCTCTCTCTATTAAAAATAAAAATGGAAGCAGCACCTCCCTTACTAAGAATCTCCCACCTGAGTTCTTCTAAGCCTTTTAGAGTCAAGTCCCCAGCAAGGAGCTAATTACTCCTGAAGTGCTTTCCAAAGGATAGAAAGCTATGACTGTCATCAACAAGCTTACCAAATAAATCTAGCTCAAAGAGTCTAGAGAGCAAAGCTCGCATTTTCAGAGAAACCTGAAGAACAATTTATACTTCAAGGAAGGCGGCGTGAGCAGAATTGCTTCCAAGAGAGAATTCAATTGGAGAGACTCCGAGCTTCAGTTCTACTCAGCAGCCTGTTTTAAACTTTTCTAATAGTGGAGGAAGTAGTTAACCTTCCCAGTAAGCTATTAAGATGACTTATAAAAAGAAACTAGAGCAGCCTATCCTTCCTGCAATAAATAGATAGAGGACTCTTGATTAGGATTTGATGCAGTACCCTCACAAGAATAATATGAGTGCCTTTGAAAACTCTAAACACTAGAACAATTATCAGACTTTCACTACTCAAAACACTCTTCAGAATTCTAGTTTGAACACATGAACTCAATCCCCTCAAGTGGTAATTTGAAATTACGAACATAATAAGACCATGCACTCTAACAGCACCAATCATTAGACATCTTAGCTCCCAGACAATCAGAAAAAGTACTTCAAAATGATTCAGAAGTTCGTAAATAAAGCCCCAGCTCATTAGAGGAACTTTACTACTTAAATAGAGCCTCAGAGCAGAGCAGCAGCCACCTACAATCTCCACTCGGAGATTCTTCTAAGTTGTCTCAGAAGTTTACTGTCAAGTTGATCAACACTAATGAGACTCCTGCTCAAGGCACAAAGATAGATCCTCTGCAGATAGTAATGCAGAAATCTGAGGACGATTAATCAAGGAAAGACTCTAACACACATATCCAACTTCCCACATCTGCGAAACATAGCATGAACACTAATGGAGAGTAGAACGATGAGAGTCCTTTCATGAATGATCTTAGAAAAATTCAGCAGCAGTTGAAAAGCAAGGAGGATATTCGAGCTAACAGATAGGAGGAAGAAAGCTATTCTCCAACTCAAGAGGCTAACTATGGCAGAAAGAAATCAGTAATCCAATCCTTTCAAACTCAAGTGATTGGAGTGAAGATTACTCCAGCCTATGATAAGACTATAGTGGGTAACTAACTCCAGTCAGTTCTTCAGATTAACCACTTCCAGCAATCCTTGGATAACAAATCGACAGAGGACTCCTCTAAGCAGGAATTCATCTCGAGATACAACTCTGGTCAAATCCCCATTATTCACTCAGTTGCTTCCTCTCAAATCATTATATCGTACAATTTATTTTATAATTATCTTTATCAACAGCAATTCAACGAATGGGATGCCTGGTGGATAGAATTTCTCAAGTTTGTCTGCGAACAACTACCAGCATCTTCTTCAGAAGATGATATCCATCAGAGACAGTTAGCCTGGTAGAAGCCCAGTCTCTGGAGACCAGCTTATTCTAAAGACTAACTCTTCACTCAAAGGATCTAAGAATCTAAAGCTTCAGGCTTCCAACTCTGGCAAGAAAGCAACTTCTCTCATAAAAGAGGACAGTAATGAGGAGAAATCAAGTTCAAATTCTAATTCAAACCAGGAAATCATAGTGGATGCTCAGGTTCAACAGATCAAGAAAGATGATCTCTTCACTAAGAAGCTTAAAGTTTTGCTGAGCACCCGACACAAGAGACAGAGAACAACTCAACTAAATTCTGTGTATGGGCGTCAACAGTCCTCATTTAAACTCTTAGTATAATATAGGGGTAAATTTATTGAGAAGCGGTATCACGAGGACAACTAAAACACTAATACAGCTCAGAGCATCTTGAACAGAGACACCACCTAGGAAGAGTTGAAACTTGCTTAGTTGCAGGACAATAATTTAACTAGCTAGCAAGAGAAAGATTACAGGCCTGACGACAGCATATGCTCAGTGATAGTCATGACTGAGAGATCTCAAGAAATTTAATAATGTGGATTCAATTAAAAGAGTTGCGTTTTATTAAAAAATAAGCTAATGGAAGTAGAGACTTTAAATAGAAGAAAGTATCGGAGCTGCTTCTCTCAGACACAACACTCTAATTCAAAGACCTTAGAATATCCAAGAAGAATGTTATGTGATAGTTTTTGAAATATATTTGTTATTAAGAATTAAGGTGGACTTGATAAGACAAAGCACTGGTTGCTGGACTCTTCTCGTTTCAACTACGATGAGATTAATTAGACTATCAAAGCAGAGGAAGAGAGAAAGAGACAAGAGGAGGAGAGATCCAAAGCCTTACTAAGAGTGGGTGGTGACGATGTCTCAGACACAGTTGAGTTTGACAACTCCTCTTCTAATGGCACCCCAGAAGTCATTAAGAACAAAGATATAGCATTTAATAATTAAATGTGCATTTTAATCTTGTTTAAAGATATTAACAAGAAGAAAGAAGTGACTGTGGAAAACTTGGAGAGCACTCTGGAGGATGGCAACTCAACACCCAAAGCCATCATATCTAATAAGAATCTCAAAGTCAAGGAATCTCATTAGAGTCCGAGTTTAAGACTCTCAAGGCAAAACATCATATCTCACCAGACTAATTCAGCTTTGAAGAGTGCCAACAACTCGAACTTTATCACCATCGACTAACTAAACCCAATATTCTATTAAATAGTTAGTTATATTGTAATCGATCAGCAAGCAGAGGAGTCAGTGATGGATGCGCAAAATGAAACTCTTGCTAGAGAGTTAAACATTTCAACTGAAGTAGATCTGCTCCTCACCAAGAATTTAATAAATGCTTCTAAGCCTCCCTCTCAAAAGATTGAAAGCCTTCTATTAGAACTTCACTAGAAGCTGAATGTCGAAGTTTCAGAGCGTGTCATTCTCTACCCCAAGTACAAGCTCCCTCCTCTCGATAACTTCTTGCAATTATAAAAATGTAGAGCTTGATAAGATTGCAATAAAGTAAATATTGTATTGTTGTTGCAACCATCTTACTATGATACAATATACCTTGCTCCTGCGGGGTAAAACATAGAGGATCACCCCAAGCTGGAGCAGCTATTTAACTTTGAGTGAACAACTATAGTATTTACTCCCTAATAATCTAGATGAAGACCACTCCTAAACATTAATTAATATAAGCAACTATTATTAGGTCTTCATACTCAAAAATATAAGTAAGATGTATAGTTATAGTCACCGTTCTAAATAAATGGGATGACCTACTATTCCAATAAGAATGAACAAACTCATTATTTAACATTTTCATTTCCTCCTTAAGATTACTTCCATTTAATGAAATGAACTGAAGAGTAATTCATTAAGAAATAGTTTTATTAGAATTTAGGATGATCAAGGAAGTATTAGCATTAAAAATATTCCTTGGGTACTTTAAGAGTCTGATTAGGCTGCTGATAGCGTTTTCAAAAGAGTATGCAACCGGAATTACAGCATGATTATTGCGCTTGTATTTACGAAAGCCCCTTATCTCTCTTTCTCCTTTTGCTTTTAGTCTACCCACTCCCTTAAAATTTACAGGATTTCAAACACTACTTCTTTAAATTGTTACCTTGAAGAATCTCATTTGATTCAGCCATGGTGATAGGTGTATTGGATCTTTCCCTCACTGCAAATCCGACCACACTATGTTTATTGACTCCGCTTCCAGCTCCTATTGAAGAATTGAAATTGACTGCGTTGTTCTTCTAAGTTGAAGGTGTTTGGTTGTTGGCCTAGAAGTTACTCTCATAGTTCTTATTCAAGATGTTGCTCATCACAGTCATATATAAATTATAGACGGAAATAACACATATGAGAAGAGGTCTTTATTTTTCATATGAAGATTGGTATTCTCAGTATCATAATACCCAGTGGAACTTTGATTAAAAGTATTCAGGACACCCTACTTCATTCCTTATCTGTTCAAACAATATAATTTTAAAAATTTACTAGTTCTGCAACTAGGAAGAATTGTTATTTAGATATTCAGTCTGATTGAGTATCATGCCCCTGTCATAGAGAATGGGATCTGAGGAATCAATGTAAATCTGCTGATGCTCATCGATGATTTAGAAACCTTGAATCTAGCTCTTCCTAGTTAAGTTTTGGCTTTTCAAATGGCTTTCATCTTCACTCCCGTTGCTCTGATTCAGCTACTCCTCATCTATTTGGTCACCTACGAAGTACTGCTTTTGCTAGTTGTGGATTTGACTTTGAATTAGCTAGTTCTAAATACAAATAAAAGATACATATAGATATTTCACCATCGTTCTGATCTTAGTTAGGAAAGGCGATGCTCCTACTCAAGGAATCAAGTCTCATAGAATGCTTGACTATGCTTTCCTTAACCTCTGATATTCGTTCAGCCTTATTTACCATTTCAGTCTTCTCCCTCAATATCTCTTTCCGAAGCAGCTCTATTTCATTTTCAAGCTAATCATTCATATATTTAAACTTACTTAAAATTAATATGCATGATTTTTAATCAGCTTTTAACTCTGACCTAAGTAGATCCTACTCTGTAAGTTTGAGTTCAAGGTTCAACTGCAATTAATCATCTTAGATGAAGACAAGTTCCCTTTCCAACTCAGCAAGCTAGGAATCAGCTTGAGTCTCAAACTATTCAAAGTGAACATTTTAAGACTCCAGTCGCTCATTCACAGACTTATACTTCACCATTTTCTCATTCACCTAAGAACTCAACTGCTCCACTTGATTAAAGTGGTACCCTATCAATTAATCTTATATCACCACCAATATATAATGATGATCATATAAATCAGAAAACACTATATAATTCTATCCTCAACATCTAATTCAAACATTAAATTCATTACTCTGTAAGGTGTGAGCTAGTTATAAGAAATGAGTGTGAGTTGTGTGAGTTTATTTTTAGATTGGGTGGCTGCACTCAACGGGAGTTAATAGATATCCTGAGCGAACTATTTCTAAATTATAATTATAATTATTACTTACTAGAACTTAGCAAAGAAAATGAACAAATATCTAACCTTGACTGTCTGTTTAGTCGCCACCCTCTCCACTGCCAATCCATATAAGCATATTCAAATTATAATCTAATATAGAGTAGATTATACTCTTTGAATGTAAGGTTTTTTTAATTTAGTAAGCTTCTTTATAGGCCAGCACTACCGTAAGTATAACTCACCCCTTCTCTCTCAAAACTAGCTCCTCCACAGAGCTACAACATTTCAACAAGCGACAGAGATTACGCTCTTTCGATAACTGCACCACAGCTTCCTTTTGATTAAGACTATAGAAGAGAGTGGGAATTACTAATCACTCCCATCTCAATCTCAAATATTTCCCATTATTCAGCTGAGGCTAATATAGTCTCTCTCAACACTTTACTCATCTTCTGATCGCTCATTTTAATTTAGTTCAGAGATCAAATGGCCAGAGCCCGCAGAGAGAGAGCCATCTTCAGATCTGAGTACGGAGATGATCTAGTCAGAGATAAATTCAATGAACTCGCAGCTAACAATGGACTCAGTGGTGTCTACCAAGACGCTTACTCCTTCGCTGATGGTTTCCTCACTGGAGCTTCCTACGAGGGAAACCAAAAATGCCAAGGTGATTTGAAAGCTCTTCATAAAAGTGAATGATATTAAGTGAAGTTATCTTTGTCCATAAGAATATGTGATGATCATTATGAAAGAAGTATCTTTGAATTTTTATCTTGCCTACTATGGATTGATGGTCTACCAGTACAGATCTTTCTACGAACTCCCCAACTTGATGAAGTTCGCCACTGCCAATCAAAAACTCTCTGAGAGCGTTGGCCTCTTCGGTGCGTAAGTCATTCTCCCATTAGTTTTAATGAAATATTTAGCTCTTGCGATTTCTCCCACACCTCAGAAGTGCTTTCCAACCTCTCCACCTTTTCTCTTCAAGCTTGGGGAGAACTCATTTCCAGATCAGTTGGAAGTCTCATCAGCTCTGCTGTTCCCACCTTCAAGGCTTTCCAAGAAGCTTTCAAGACCTCAGACTACACCGAGGCTGGAAATTTTAAGTTAATATCAATAGTTGCATTTTAGGAAAGAAGCTTGGTAGATTAGTGGCTGAGATCCTCGATTCCACTCTCTGAAGAATTAGCCTCTTGCCAAAGAAGGGCTTGCAACTGTGAGTCGCTATACTCCAATTCTCATATGTTGAGAAGATTAGACTCCTCCTAATATATATTCTGTAAAACTTAAGACAAACTTACCCATATTTTCTCTTTCACACAATCTCTCTATCTTGTTGTGGGTCTATTTTTATAAGCTCATTATATAATTCTCGCTTTATTATGAGGTCCCACTTTATAAAAGCAATAATTTGCAACAATAAGCTTTCTTTACCAAATTTGAATGCTTTTAAATTTGTTTAATTTGCTTCTTATTTTCAAAAATATGCATCAGCACTCGAACGATCGAATTCAGCTCTCACTGATTTCAGATGAGAAATTCTTATACTTAATCTATCTTTAAAAAATCAATAATATCTATGGGGAGGAATGATATCTTAGATATGACTTGCTGAGAAAGAACTGCAACCATTTTACCAACGACTTGCTTTTGCTGCTAATTGGGAAGGGCCTACCCAAGCACCTAAATAGAATAGCCAATGCAGGCTCCTACTTCCACTGTCTAGTCCCCAAGAGGTATCTCATACTCATATTACACAAATAGTTTAAGTATTTTATTTAAATCTGACAGTGACTCCTCCAAAAGATGTTTAGACCTCTAATTCAAAATCCTCAACTTCTGCTCAGAAGAGAAAGGAGGAGGAAGAAATTGAACTCACTAAGTCTAAGTAACCTAAAGAGAGCAGGTTTAAAAGCAAGCAGAGTTGGGACTTAGTCACTGAAGCTAACAGTCTCTCCATGGGCAGGAAGTCTGACTAGAACAAAAAGGACAGCTCAACTTATTTCACTTCCAGAGGCTACAGTTCAGATGAGATTTAATCAGGAGAGGATTAAGACTATGCAGACAACAGAGATGGATCTGAGTTAGGTAGTGAAGGGTTGGAGAGCATGGATGAGGAATACGACAGGAGATAACTCACTCAAACCAAGAATGGCTATGAGAAGGGTTCTGTGAATGACGAGGATTAAAATGAACGAGACTTAATGGCAGAGGTCTTCAACAGCAGCTCAACTGAAAAGCTGAGAGGAAATAAGGCTAAGAGATTATCTCAGAAGAGGAGAACATACATACAAATATGTCATGAGTAGAGTGACAGTTAATGTTTAAGAAGTTAGAGTGGGAAGATTGCGCAGAGAAGAAATCTGTTTGCTTAGGAGAAAGGCTGGAAGGATAGAATCTATGAGTACTTGAAGGTAGCATGAATTTGAATAACTTATCTCTAATTCAAGCTCTTTAACAACTAGCATCGTTAACTTATTTACCACTGCTAATGTGAGTAGGTGGATGACTGCAGTTAATTTCACTAGACAGTGTTTAGTAAATTGTTCTTTGATGTTTTACTTAGTGCTTGTTCAATCAATATTACACGGGTGGAAGTTGCTAGGCCTGTCCTAGCTCTTAGGGAAACTTCAACTCATAGGGATCAGCCTGCATCTCTTGCAAGGATATGGTGAACCTTACTGACCCCTATGCGCAGTCAATGGCTTACCAGCTTTGCGGGAATCCTCTTGAGTAGGACCCCACTCCTACTAATCCAGATCCGGATCCAGGCTGCACAAAAGGAGTGGACTGTCCCGATGATGTTAAGAACTGCACTTACTATAATAACTGCACAGATAATGGAGGGAACAATGGAGGTTAAACTGGGTCAGGTGATAGCTCTGATAGCGGCTCCTCCTCCTGGTACTGTGATAGGAATAGCTGTTGGCATTGCAGGAGGTGTGATTCTAATCGTGGTCATTATCGTCGCAGTTATTATAATATATTCTCTTCCAATATCTTATCATAGTTGTGTGCTGCAAGAAATGCAAGAAGAATAAGGGTGATAAACCTGATGATGAAGAAGCAGGCAAGGTTGGAAAGAAGAAAAACAAGGAGCGATCATAGGCCTACCTGGAAAATAAACCTACTACTCATACTGATCTCAAGTTTCACAAAGTCATTCTTAAAGTTAAGATAGCTTTAAATTATCAAGGAAGGAGACGGGAGGGAGCCTTAATTCATAAACGGAGCTAGAGCCAGAAACGCAGCTTATGATTCCCCAGAGTTAGGACCCAAGTCTATCCAAGTTGACTTAATTTTCTTAACATTAAATAGACTTAAGGGGAAACGTATAGCCCGAGTTAGAGAGAACCGACATCAAGGACTTAGAAGAGAGAAAAGACTCCGACGAGAAGGTTGGCAAAGGAGGGAAGAGATAAATTGTATGACTTTCATATTGGAGTAGAATTCTCATTTTTGTAAATAAAGATAAGACAAGGATATCAAACTATTACGAGAGCTAGTCCAAGGGATAGAGGCCATTCTAAAACTTAACTGCAAGTCAAGGACCAAATCAGAGGTAGATCGTATCTGAATCTTTAAAAATAATTTCTAGTCACAAACTTGAAAGAACTATATTACATGGAATCTAAGAACAATAGACTAAGTGTAAGGGGAGATGTGCAGCACTCAGAGATCATAAACGGAGAGAGTGAGGATTTCTCAAGTGATGATAGTGACGACGATCAGAGTGAGGGCTCTGGCTCTCACCCAGCCAGAGATAGACTCTCTAGCTAGAATACTAATGGACTAGGAGATGGAGCTAGAAAGACCACTAATACAATTGCCAAGAAGGTGAATAACGATGACTCAATCTAGGATGGAGAGACTAGTGACCGTGACAAGCACTCATCAGAGAGGACTCTGGTAAGCGGCGGCAAGCCTGGCAACAACACTGGCAAGCTAGCCTCTCAACAAACTTACCTCAATAAAAATAACAGTTCCTCCTAAGGCGTTAAATATAGAAGTGTTGATGATGATTATCTATTTAAAGCTTCTAATTTGATTGCCCCTTCTAACAGGACGTTGCCAAGTGCTTACTCAGCAGCTCCTTAAAATTAAAGCAAGCCTGGCCTAACTTCCTCACAAGGGGCTCCAGCCAATCGCAACCCACCACCTGCAACAGTTAAGAAAGATACACAACCCAATGGAGACGCGAAAAGAAATTTCAATGACGACTCTTAATCCTTTAAAGACTCTGAGATTAGTGATAGTAGTGACGAAGAATGAAAATACACCTCAGAGGGTAATGAGTCAAAGTAATTTTATAATAAGAGAAGAGAGAATCTTAATTGGATCTCTGTAATGCTATTCAGCAGGTAACTAGTATGTCACTTATCAAAACTTAGTATGCTCTTCTTCTTCTTTCTCTCTAATAGTTAATGTCATTTTTAAATTATTTACTTCCAATTTATGCAATTCATATATAGAAATCATGATTTCTCTATTCAAGTGTTTATTTATTTTGCTCCTGTTATGTAGAAGCTTTTGAAGTTTGCTAATTGTAAGACTATTCTACTTTGCTTTGTACTATTTGTTTATTATCTTTGGGAAGTTATTTAGTTAGGTCTTAACTTTCAGAAAGCCACAAAGGCTTTTGCTGTGTGGCAGGCTGCTATTATGTTATTGATTGGTAACTGTAGGTGGAAGAGACTGTGCTTTTTCCTTCTACTTGGACTTGATGGAGTTATATTGCTGTTAAGCAAAGTCCTCCTCATAGTCGTCATCTTCATCATCAGAGGGCAGAGCGAAACTCGATCTTTACTTTGGGTTGCTTTATTTTGGGTTTACTCCTTTGCCATTTAATGTAGCAGATTCTTTGGCGAGGCTTGAAAATTTGTTTGCCTGAGGGATTGAAGAGGTTTAAGCTGGGTAGCTGAATGTGTCTTGCTTTGGAGGCTGGCTTGCATTCTTGGCAGTGATTGGCTCATCTTCCACTGCCTCTTCCTCGAAGTCATTTACTCATATAGAAGATATAAATGTTTATAATGGATTAGTCATTCTCCTCATAAACATCGTCCTCATAGTTATCCTCTATGTTGTCGGAGTACTTGTCCGAAAAATTCATTTTATTCCTTTATTAAATCACTATTCACAAAATACATTATATTTTGTATACATAGCAAATATAGCCATCAAAATAGCTAGAATCCAAAAACTAGAACATTGAAGTTTCTCATGCCCTTCATTAGCTTTATTCAGCTTTTAAGAAGCCTATCAATCTGTTTATTTCTAAGTTATAGAAGCTTGTTCTTCGTTCTATTGTTTGATTGAGTGAAGAAGTGCTGATTTTATTATTAAGTTATTATGGTATTATGAAATTGCAAAATATTAGAAGAATTATAATAATCAAAGCAGTAAGGAGGAGTAAGAAACCTCAAATCAATCAAGAGCAAATTATTCACTCACTCTCCTTATGGACAACTTAATCAAGACCAAGAAAATAGAGACTCGATTCTTTCTCAATAACACCACGCATAATCACCCTCCCTCTAATAACTAAACACCCGCCAATAAGTCACACACCTCACACTCTATTCATTCATAGGAATATCTTTAATGATGGAGTTGTATTTAATATATAGTAATAAGAACAAGGATAGAAGAGACATGCTGAATACCACTGCTCCTTTGAACCTGCAGGCTGGTTTCATCTCTACTGGAGGAGCTCTCGCAAATATTCTCAGCAATAATGGAACTCCCACTGCCACTCCTAACCACTCAAACAGTAAGTTAGTTTGCCCATTCCTAATAATGTGTTTAATTGTTTGCTTTAGTCCCTCTCAGTACCAAAAACTCATCAGTTAGAGGCTCACAACCTACCAATCTTAATTAGACTCAGTAGATTAACTTCATAGTAAATTATTTAATGAGAGTAACTTGTATTTAAACTTCAATCAAACTACTGATAACCCATTCGGCATGGGCTAATCAAACCAAGGAGGATTCAATTATATGTGTCGAATATTTTTTGGGATTTTCGTTTTACCCATCTCGATTATCAAGTCAAGCAAACCAAAGTGCAGCAGGCCCAAACCCAATCCACTCTCAAAAGCACCACTCAGCTGTCTATTTCGTGTAGGGTAAAAATACCAACGCTTTTGGAGCAGGCAGTCGACACACTTCGCATGGCAAACGAATCTCATCCCACAGCAGGCAAGGTACCCACACTAGCACAACTGGCAATGGCACACCCAGCAGCCACATGCTTACTAACTAAAGTGGTGTGAATAGTCAGCAAGCCATGTTTACAACTGCTATGGGCCAAAATAACGCAAATAGCAGAGATAACAACAATAACAGCATGATTCGTAACAACAACAATAATCAAAGTTCCACACCTGGTGCAAGTTCAAACCCACAAGTTATAATCACAGGCATAGTTAAAGTGTTTATTTATCATGAATCAGTATCTCTTATTATGAGGCAATGGGAGCGGAGTACACCACCCCAATAATTTGAGGCAGAAATGGGCGAGAGGCATAGTGACAGAGGTGAATAGCAAGAATAACTCTCCTGCAGGTAGCTTTAGAACCAACATTAAGCAAGTAAGTAAATCCAAGTGGTCGTCTTATTGTATTGTTGTAGAACAATCTAGCACACAATAATCATCAAATGTTGTTTTACACCAGCTATTATGGAAATAAAAACCTAAATTAAAAATTTTCCAAGTGCATTCTTATTTATATTTTATATATAAGTAGGTTGAATGTTTCAAACTATATATATAATAAGAATAAGAGATTGGTGAAGTTTCAATGATTGTTGTTAATATGACTAGGTCTTCCTTTATTAACTAGGTATTCGTTAGCGTATCCACTTGCTCCCTCCCTGCCGACTATGGATCCCCCGCCTCTTTTGTTATTAGTTGTCTTGTCTTTGCTTAAATTGCCCATGAGTCCACTAGTGTTTAGACCACTAGAAAGCACAGTGGTGTTAAGGCCATCCTCTTGACTTAGAACTACGTTTGACTGCGTCCAGTTGTTTATGTTGTGCTGGATCTAACTTAAACTCTTGTATATAATATAAGATTGGACTTATTACTTCCAAGAGGAGATATGGGTCCACCTGTGGTGCCTATGGAGGAGACTATGCTTGGCACGAAACTTGGATGGATGGGACTATTTAAGTGGTTGTTATGTGCTCCCGTGCTTCCAGTAGTAGTGTTAAGGATTCCGTTGCTGAGCACGAGAGAGTCCTTCTTTGCTCCTCTTTGAAACGAGGCATAGCCCTCAGCGTGGTGCTCCTAAACCTTCATGCGTTTTAAGACTATTGATATAAATCTTATTGCGATTAAGAAGGAGTGAAGTTGGGATGGAAGTTGAAGAAGAGTCTATTGTTAGGGGATTGGAGAACGTACTGCTGATAGTGAGGGGCAGTTCCCACTCTGTTCCCAGAGGGAGATCTTGAGTCGTGAGGAGAGCCAGCTGCTGTGTTGTAGTAAGCCTTATAAGCTTCTGAGTTGTAAATCTGGTTCTAGTGCTACTACGCTTAAGGCTTGGAACTATTCTTATCAGAAATTACTGTCGTCTGATTGAATCCAACTTTAATAAGATTAAAGAAGTCTATTTGAAATTCAAACTTCATTTTAAACTTACTGTTTGGCAACTCCTGTGTTTATTTAAAAAGTAGAACCTACTATCTCATATAATTCTTTGTTGTATCTCTGTTGGTAATTCTAACTGCTCCTTATTCTTTCCTTAGTTCTGATGGTGTTATTAGTGCCTCCGCCACTGGATGTTGTATTCTAGGGTTGCAGTTTATCCTTAGTAGGATCTTTATTAGAGCCAACGTACTGTGTCTGATTTAGTTGGTTATTGATGCCCACTATCATAGAGGAATTACTCTGAACGTTACTTGTAGAGCCATGTGGTTGAGGCTTGGTGGAGAAGGACCGATTCTTATTTACAAATATTTAATCAGTCTGTTGGCTGATGCCTTGCACCCAAGAGTCACAGTAAAGCTCAGCGGCATGGGTCTGATCTCAGCTTCAGCTTAGAGTATGCGAGAGAGGATGGATCTTGGACCTGATGGGACATGTTCAGGAATCCCAACTCTGCTTTCTATATCTTCTTGTATAGCTCCAATACGAATTCATTTATTTACATTTACTTGCTCCTTATCGTTTTAACCTCTAAAGGGAAAGCAGCCACAAAAGAAGGCAAACAGAAGGACTCCACTTGCCCAGATATCAGCAGGCGGGCCACAGAACTCCTTCTTTGCCACTATCTCTGGAGCCATATAACTTGGTGTACCACAAAATATCTTGATCTTCTTATCGTTAGGGATGCAAGTACTGAACCCGAAGTCTATGATCTTGACATTGCCTCTGGAGTCGAGCATAACATTCTCGAGCTTGATGTCTCTGTGAGCGACGCACTTACTGTGGCAGTACTGAAGCGCACTTATCACCTGTCTGTAAATCCTACGTGCATCTTCCTCGTCCATGCGTCTGTTTGGCTTTGACTTGAGGAAGCCGTGCGTTGAGCCACCACTCACGTACTCCATGACCAAGATGACTTAGTCATCGGTTTCAATGGCCTCGTAGAGCTTGGCTATGTGTGGGTGGTTCAGTCTCTCCATCAACTTAATTTCCCTCCTAACTGACTTCTTCCTTGGATCTAAATCTTAACATCATAAAGGATAGTTTTGTATCTCCTTCATTTTCTCCTTCTCATAGATCTTGAGGGCGATCTTCTTCCCACTCTTCTTGTGCATACCGATGTGGACTGTTGCGTAGGCTCCCTGGCCAATCTGCTTGCCAATCACGTAGTCGTCCAGCGAGTGCTTGTCAGAGAACACTATCACCTCATCCTAGTAAGGCTGCTGCAGGTTGGTATCTCCCACGTTTTAGTTTGCTTGAGGTTGCTGCTGCATCTGCTACTGCTACTGCTGATTCACATTCTCAGCATCCTCTTGCTGGTTCGTCCTTTGCCTATTCTTAATAAAAATAATAATAATAATTGAATTATATTTTTTATTTTATTTATTTATTATCTGTTGCTAGTCCTTGTTGAAGTGAGAGAGGGGGAGGTACTTCTCGCTGTTGAGTTGGAGCTCGTTGGTGGCGTTGGCTGTCCTGTTGGTGTTGTTATTAAGGTTGAGAAGCATCTGCTACGGGATGTTGCTCCCACTGTTCGTATTGTTGTTCTGCTTGGAGTGGATGTCATCGTGGCGCTGTCTGACCGAACTCAAGTCCTTCTTGATCTTGTTGAAGTCATAGGAAGTCCCCACTGGAGGTGAGTTGACCTGTGAAGAGACCCTCCTTGAGTTGCCTGCTGTCTTGATGTTTCTATCACTCGTGAGATTTAGGTTATTGGCTGCTGTTTAGTGGTGCTGGTGATGATACATCTGGGTGTTTTAAGGTTCATCGTTTTGGTTATTGGTAGCTGAGCCATTGGTAGTGGTGATGTTGCCACTCATTATGTTACTAGGATTGTTTTGTCCCTTGGGACTGGAGGGCTGGAAGAAGAAGTTGTTAATGGTAAACTAGTTTGATAGGTTCTTAGCTTGAATAATCATCTGAGTTTGGGGCTACCCGTTCATGTTACTTGTCAGAGTCTCAAAAAAAGCATAGATAAACTATGTATTTATTTTAGATTGCTTTTTTAATCTTAAAATTTTTTTTGAAATTGTATTTTAAAAGGACTTTTTCCCCTTTTGCTTTTCCAGAAAAGGAAACCCCCCGTTATTCCCGTATTTGACTATTTTAAGGGTGGGAAGTATTTATGTCTTCATTATTATAAATTGGATGGAGTTCATATACTCTTAAGTTTATGTGGATGGTTGAGGGAGGCTAAGCGTAGGTGTTTTTCTTCTTCTTAACGTATTCCCCATTATTGCCAGACTGAGGCATGAATGGATTGCTTCCTCTGTCACTAATGTTCATGTCATTGCTGTCCAAAGTTCCTAAAATATAAAAGTTATAACTATCTTCACTTGTAAGATTCCTGATTTGATGTTGGCAGGGTTGGAGCTGCCAGTTACCTCCATAGCATTGATCTCACTGTTTCTCTTTCCCCCTTCTCCTTATGCTTTACCTCTCCCATCTGCGGTACCCAGCTAATAGTTGGTTTATATAATTAATGAGAAGAATGAAGAATTAAATACAAGATGGCTGACTTACCTATTTCTGATCGGTACGAGGACCCCAAACTGCTTCCAGTGGTAAAAGGCCTAGTAGTAGTAGTAGTAGTAGTAGTAGTAAATTACCACAGGTAGCAGTTTGAGCCCCTTTCCTATTAAATAATTAAGCGATTTGATTGGCTGGAGGCCCTTAATAGTTTTAATTTAATTAATCACAGCCACTATGGCCACCCCCAAGCCGAAGCACTCCATCTCCCTGGCCTCATGGTTCCCCCAGCGGAATAGATTCAGAGCTTGACTGGCCGATCACTCATGTTGAGGCTGCCCTCCACCCGTGCCCACTCACCGATACCTCCTACATTGAGCAAGAGATCAAGTCAAGCTTACCTGCAAAGGGGCAAGATATGCGGTTCAGATGGAGAAAGCTAGCCAACCTCCAGGATATCGACGCTTCGCTGCCCTCCCCACTCGTGAGGGCTCAGAGGATTCATATGCATTCTGCAGCACCTAATCCCAGTCAGCATTCGGTGATACTCCCACTCTCCCACCTGCCCGAGGTTCTCTGTATGTCAAGTCTAGGTTCAGCCATACGCCACCAGGCCTCCTAGATGGTGATTTGTACTACCAGCGCTACATGTTGTACCCGGGCCCCTCCTACTCCCTCATCTCGAACCTTGACAAGGTCCCGGACCATGTGGATATTCTCAAAGCTCACCCAGATAGTGGACTCGCGCCTGCGGCTCTTGAGCAGGGCCTCATTGATATCTCGGAACAGATAGTCGGGCTCATCGAGAGGCAGGCTGGAATGGTCGAGTCCTTGATGTCAGCAGTCGTTCACTCTCAATCAAAGCTCTAGCCCCGCAACCTCCTCCTGCCGCACCTTGCTGAGGGTCAACAGGACGACTACCTTGCCGCGATGCAGTACACGATGGACTCGCTCTATTTACTTCACATCGTTGGGGCCTTGGTCGACCACGTGGACAACTAAGATGGACAGCCAGACGGAGGGAAGCAGTCGGCCGCAGGCAAGCAGCCTCAGTCAGCGGGGAAGGGTGACCCGTTGGGCTAGCAACTCCCAGATGGCCAGATTGAGAATTAAGACATGAGAGCAATGGACAGACAAGGTCTTGGCAAGATTGTGATCCGCTTAGATGAGAGCAGTGAGAGTGAGGAGGCACAGGCTAAAGAAGAGAGTATCAAGCACCCTCTGCTCATGAATAAGGCAGGCCACTCGCAGGCATACCAGAAAGTGACCCTCGAGAAGTATGCAAAGGAGATTGAGGAGATGAGGCAAATGCTCGGAGATTGGCCTCTGGTGGTCTTCGGGCTGAACTTCAATGGCACCTTCACATTACGCAGCGCTATCGTCAGGCTCATGATTAAGGGTACGCGTACCAATGTGCGCCTCGCGGCCGGCGAAGATCCACCGTGTGATGGTCTTGGCAAACTCCTGTTGCCTCTCTTGGAGGTCCCGCGGCCGCTCGCCCTTGCGAATGTATGAGTAGCTGCCAGAGCGGAAGTAGTCCTCGTTCCGACGGAAGAGCTTGGCCAGCGTGGCCGGGCAGACCCTGGGTGCCCCGAATCGCACTTAGTAGTAGTCAATGCGCTATCTGAGGCTCATGTGTGCCGTCTCGAGCAGGTGCTTGGCATTGGTGATGAGCGCCTCGATCTCACTGGGGAACTTTCGCACGCTTTTTCAGTTTATCTCTATCAAAAAATGAAGTGTTGCGGCGCCACCTCTGAACGATCTGGCGACAAATGCTGGCCTTGATGCCCGGATTTTGGCCAAATTGATTGCAGCTGACAGGATGCCCATGGTCATGCGGAGGGTCCCGTAGCGCAGCAATGATGGGAACAACTGCTGGTCGGTTTGGTTTCTGGCCCTTTATTCTCAGCCTCGTGGACTCTAAACCCTTCCCCTTCGGTTTCACGATAGGACTCGGACTGCCATGCTGATCAATAGGGTATGGGCCTTAGTCCGTGTGTGACGTGCAGGTCCGGCCATGTAGTTGAAGTGGTCATGATCTTTGAGGAACTCGGCAGCTTCCGCTTGCGTTTTCGGCTATCTTGAGTGCGTTCATTAGTCAGGTTATTTTCACACTTTGATTAATTTAAATTTCGGAAATGATTACCCCCTCAATGCTTAAATAAACCAACTATAAGTGAGGTTGAGATTCTGGTTGCTGAGGATTGAAGAATTCTTGTTGGAGTGTTGCTGCATCGAAAAAGTATTGCCCTGAGAATTGGTGTACTATTCAAACTAAATCATTCATAGATAGGGATTAAGATGAATGCTATATTTGCTATAGTGATGAGCTTGAGAGGAGAGAGAGGGCTTGGTAGACTTGTGTTTTTTGACTCTGAAAGTAGCATCTTGGGTGTAGTTCATGTTGTGGAAGTTAGATGTGGTCTGGTTTAGTAAGTTGCTGATTCCTTAAGAGCCCTACACGTTCGTATTCTACTTGTTGAAAAACTAAGTCATCGCCAGACTATGCGCATTCACTTGCAGATTGTTCTCAAACAATCACAAAAAATAAGTGAAAGTGCAAATAGTATAAATTTATTTGATGCTTACACTTGATTAGGAGATCATATCAAACTAATTGCCCCTCATTTGCTATTTGCTCTATAGTTCTTCTAAAAGACAAATTTACAAACACTCTAAACAAAAACTTACAAGCCTCTTAGATAAGCATCTCAAGCACCTTCACAGGGTGGCCTTTGTATTTCTCATTCAACTGACTTATGATCTTACCCAGGTCAAAGCTTAAGTTATTTCTCACAGGTTGATAGTTATGATTAAGCTGTTATTGAGAGACTATCGATGTTTACTTCAGCTTAGTTTTCTAATGAGCTTCTTAATCTCCATATTCTTCTACTTATCTCTTATTTGAGTTGTCAATAGCTTTGACAGGAGAGAAAATCTTAATGGGTTGGTTACTCTATTGCGATATGCTCTTCTCCTTTGGCTTATAAGTCTACCACTTTGACTGATTTTAAGACTCTTCCTCGATCTTCTAAAGTGCTTTAACGTTTGAGAGCTCAGTTTTCTTAGAAAGAAAGCTTGGTGCTTCTTTGGTTTATAAAGTGGTGGTGGTGTTTTGAGATTGACTGGTTGATTTGAAGATGGAGTCTTATCTTGTGTCAACATCTTGCCTTAAAGAATTATTCAATTGAACTGGCTTATAAGTAGTAGCAGCTTATGTTTATTTGTTCAAACGGAAATTGCTAATAAAGTTTTTGGAATAAATGAAGAAATAAATAAGTAAATAAAGCCAGTCTTTAGATGATTGCCCAATTAGAAGCAACAATAAATGAGGATTAAGAGTATCAGAACTTCTTCTTCATCATGAAATTAGGCTTTGAAAATACTTTCTTCTCTGGCTGAGAAAGCATAGTACTCAAATTAGGTTACTTTTCCTCTTACTCACTAGTTATCTAAGCAGGAAGAGGATTCTAATTGAGTGCTGATTACTCTGAAGTAGCAGTTACTGAGTTATCAATAGCTGAGGGCAGCACTTCTTAAATGGAGAGAGATGAATTTGATGGTTTCTAATTCGCTTATTATCCAAGCATTTAAGATAAAGAATGCTGCTATTCCTATTTTGTATTTATGTCTTTCTAATGATTCTACGAGGGCATTTTGGGTTAAGGAGAGGACTCAAGCATCCAAACAGGCTTATTTTAGGTAGGTTCAATTTTCTCAGGAGGACTTTGAATTTACTAAATTTTTTCTGGTGCTCTTTTTACGCTCAGCTCTTGCTTCTCTACTTTATCCATAAAATATGGATTATAGCTTTTAATTTTATCATGGATAACAAGTTAATTAGGATTCGTTTCTAAGGTTTAGATTTTATTCTATTTCACGATATTAGGTTGTTAGGATGTTTCTTTCGAATCAGTATCAATAACTGGCTAGTTTGAATTAATTTTTTGAGCCCTCAGTGGTTTATCAATAGATGCATTTCCACTAACTCTAATATTTTTGGTGTTTTGTTTTTCAACTTCTTGCTTATTTGTCTCTATATTTTGTTCCTACTAAACTATTTTGAGATCCCTGGACAGCTAAATATCTTTCTGGTTTACAGTAGCTTTGCTGCTTGTGTTTGTATTTTCATTCCTGAGATTAACTTTCTTGGCCTGCTATATCCCTCTATCTACTTGAGTTTACAGATTCACCTTTGAACTTATGAGTTCTTGATTACTTTATTTCTACTTTGCTATGGACTTTAATTAGACCAACTCAAGTATTAAAAGTGCAGCATTTAATACTTAGGTTGTTCATACTAATTGGAAGAATCGCTTTGCTTTTCAGCTATTCTCTTCAAGCTGGTATCCTTAACCTTAGTTTCCAATTCTTTCTAGACTGTCTCCCTCTCCAGTCTCTTTTGCAAATTCTACTGGCTCTTTATCAGACTCTACAGCTTACTCACCTCTGCTTGCAAATCCCCAATCTGCAAACGCTCAGCAGCTGCTTTGCTCTTCAAAGTGAGGTCCTTCATCAGTCCATTCTATTTGTCTGCTTGCATCATCCTCCTACTTTCTTTTATATCTTCGAGGTCTAGTCCATAGTTCTGCTAAGCTATCTTTGCGAGCTAACTCAACTTCAGCCTCTATTCATCTATCTACTCTCTGAACAAATAAATACCATCAAGAATAAGAAAGTCGGATTTATTTATTCTGACTACCTATCGAGAAGCTTTAGTCCTGTCCAGTTCCTCCGACGCAGCAAACAGCTTTTACCTCGTCAGCTCAGTCAAGGCCAAAGTTTCTTACATCCTCAGTACAAGTGATGAGTCCTCAGAAGTTCTAGCTGCTGCTTCAAATTACTAATCCCTCTGAGGCTAGATCTTGGATATGTTGTGGGCCTCCTTGAACTTCGATTTGAAATTCTTGTCCAGGATAGACTGCTACTTTTACTGCTGTTTGAGCAGAGACCCTAGCTCCTTAATTTGTTTCAACTCTGAAGCTATTTCAGTCTGCAACTTCATGAGATACTGAGGCGTCTCTTGAACTACTGAAAGCCTCTGCTGTAACTTCTAATGCTAGTTTACAAGTGCAAGATAAAGATTAAGAAAGTTAAATGGAAAGAAGAAATGTTTAGATACTCTTGGTCCTTCTTTGAAAGCAACTTGTTGTCGTTTTTCTGTCCTTGATGAGAATTAGCTCCTCCCTTCTTATTAAGATTGCTCTACAAGTCCAAAGAATTATCTGCTTAGTGTGCATGCTTGAGTCCAAGTTTCTCAGCAGTTGAAAATTTACCTCGCTAGACATCTTCTTATATGAAACTGTATTTATCTTCCTTATTATCCTTTATGGTCTGAGCTGAGTGGTTAGCTTTTACTTTTCCACTCAGCTGATTTAAAGACCTGAGAGTTTTGCTTTTGACTTGGGCAAGACTGTTCTGAAGAATGGGAGAAGGTGAGGCAAATAAAGAGTGGTCTATGCTGTTGCTGCTGTGCCCTCCAAAGTGATTCCCACCATAAGGATAAGGAGAAGAAACGACACCTGCTTAGTGTTTCTAAACTCTTAAATTACTGATTTATTTATTTATTTATTTAAATTAAACTTCAGCAAGTTGGTACTTAATTGCTATTAGCATCTACTTGAGCTGGGCTTAAGTGATAAATCTTTCAGACTGAGGGGCCTTCTAAAATATTATAACTCCTAACTAAACTATGCTTACACTTTATAAATAAATTTATACAAAATTATAAAGCATAAAATATAATGAATGAAGCAAGTCATACTGATTGGCTTTGTATTTGATCATGAGTTTATGAAGCACAGTCCATACTTATTACTGAGACTCAATCTCCCCTACTTTGATACTCATTTTGAACACGAATACATCGTGTTGACGAGGGATTATTTCATATACACCAGTCCCATCATGCTCAGAGTTACCTCCATAAGCATATTCGCTCCCATCAATCTCAACTCCTAAAACAGTTATCAATTACACTTTGTCCATAGCAATATCAATAGAAGGACAAGGAATTACTCAACCTTAACTAACCTGTGTGATAGATGCCCACTCCCAAACAGTCAACATATTTGTTGTAGCGGATGATGTCGTACACATTTACAGTCACTTGCATTTTGTTTAATTAAATTTACCTAAATCTCAATTATCTCAAAGAAACCCTCCACATTTGTCCACAGATCACTAACAAAATAAAAATAAAATGAGTTTAGGGTTTAAGGACTTAGGAATTATTAATTGGAGTAGAGAGGATAAACCTTGATCATTCACTTTACCTGATTTTACAGTTTGGGTGACGCTCTCTGATACTTAAGAAAGTGTTTCAATTATATCTCTTCTACCTTGAGCGTGAGTCAGAAGGGCTTTGCTTTCTCCTCTGCTTGTCACCTCTGTTTAATTTTGTTAAACATTTAGTCTCTTTTTACTTATCTATCTATAATTTATTTTACTCTGTGGTAGCTTGAATCGCTTTCCTTTCTTCGCTTGTGACTAGGAGAGTGAGAAGAGTTCTTTCTCTCTCTATTATAACCATTTCCGTTTCTCTAATCTCCTTTTGGGTTTTTGTTGCCATTGCCAGAGTGAGTGAATTTGACTTCACCTGACTCTACAGAGCTATCTCTACTGCTCTTTCTTGCCCTGCTTCTACTCCTCTTCACAGCTTTCTAAACACGGTTATTAGTTAGGATTTAAAAGGAGAAACTTACTTTGTCATCATTGAAGCTCAGTACGATTTCATTAAAAGACTTTTACTTCTATTCATCTGACAAGGAGGAAGCATTTTCAGCTGTCCACTTATCTATCTAGCTTTTGTAATCTTCATAGTTCAAACCACGCTTAGGAGAAACTAATCCTTTCAAATACTTTTCAAAGCTCTTTACCACTTTTTGCAGTTTCTTGGCCTTTTCAAGTTCCCTAAAAGAGTTATTGTGAGGGGATTGAATTTTTGAATTTCTTTCTATTGATTAAGAAAAAACTTACTTCTACCTGACTTTGTAGAGGTAGTATTCGTAAAGAATAACCTTAGCCTTATCACTCAACTAGCTGTATTCTTCATACTACAGTAAAGTGCTGTTGAAAGTTCCATAATCAACATTTGATTGGAATTTAATGCCCTTACTCTACAGAGATAGTTAAGTAATTTGATAAATTCGATCAATTAAAACACCAACTTACCTTAATCATGGTCTTAAAGGAGGGCTTATGAATTTCAAGTAGATTTTTCTCTTCAGCCACTGCATCTAAGAAAAGCTCATGAGCGTTAGTTCCAGGCTAGCCAACAAGATTTAGGTAAAGTGGGTGTTCAAGAAGCTAGCTCTTAACGAGGTCTTTCCACTTTGATCTGTGTGAAAGCTCTCTAGATTGAAGTTTTTCTTCTAAAAGTTTTACAAAGTTCTCTCGGTTCTTCCTCTCCTAGCGACGCTTCTCAAGCTTACGATTTTAGAACTCAGAACGCTCCAACGCTTTTATATACTCCTCAAAAGCTCTAAGATATTAGGTTTAAAGAAAGGAAGATTAATTACGTCAGTTGCTCAAAATTATCTGCAGATTTGAAAACTTGATCTTCAGCAAGTTCTTTAGAAACTTCTGCCCATTTCGTACTTGAAGGTATATTTAGCTTTGCAAAATGGTCCTTCAATTTCTCAACTATCTTTTCTCTATAGAATTCATAAGTTTAAGTCAAAGCGGATTCAATAAGTTCAACTTACGCCTACTCTCTTTTCTCATCCCTCTCCTTGTTCATGAGATCATCGATGAAATCTTAAAAGATCTCCTCCCTATCTTTCTCCTCAACTGCTTTAAATCTAGGGTCTGACTAGAATGACTTGAGTGCTATATAAAACTTAGAAGCACTGGTGAGAGTTTTGGTTTCTTGAAGGAGCTCTATAAATCCATCTTTCTGCTGTTATCTCCTTGACTTAGCATCGTTCCTCTCTTTAGTCTTGAGTTCGTTGATGAAATCGTTAAAGGCCTGCTTTCTTTCACTAATCGTTTTGATAGCTTTGACTCTTGGGTCGTGCATGGTGACGCGATTAGCATCCTCCCACTTCCAAGTAGTGGACACTCCAGAGTCACGCATTGCTTCTTTGAAAACGAGGAGCGCATCTTCCTTGTTCAAGTTGTCATATGATTTAAACTTTTTCACATCACCTAGAAAAGTCAGGCTTTAGAGTTGCTCACATGGAAAAGAACCAGAAATAGATATAGATTTGTTAGCAATAGTTTGAGAAAGAAGAATTAAGAAAGATATTTGTAGATTAACTCTGTGTGGATGGAGACTTACTTATTTTATCCTCTGTGCGGAAGTAGTTCAGAGTTGGGTAAATGTCACGCATGTTATCGCTTTTGAGAGCAGTGTCGAGAGCGTTTTTCATGAAGGAGTCAGCTGCTGGCCCAGAACCAGGGAACCCACCCTAAAATCCTGAATAAGGAGGAGGTAGACTCTACTGTTAGTTTGGAGGAGGCATCATCCCCTAGTTGAACTGTCCATACTAGGGAGGCATGCTACCACCATAAGGATTTGAATTATGTGGTTGATGCTGCTAATTGTGAGCGTGAGGATGTGATGGGAAGTTGTTGTAGGGCGCCTACTACTATTGAGAAGGCTAGCCGGGTTAGTGATTCTAAAGTTACTTGGGCAAGTTCAGGTTGCGTTGAGCCATCAAGCCATGCAAATCTTCTTGACTTTGCTACTAGGAGTCAGGATGCCTCATCTAGGAGCGCTGCTAATTTCTCATAATGCTTTCCAACTCCTGCTGTTTTAGAGCCATCGGCTTATCGTGCACAGTAATTCCAGTCTATAGCCTTATTTAGAACCATGAAGCAGAATTTGAATAAGCTTAAGTTTAACTTACAATTTTGTTGAAATAAAGGACATCTCCTCTTTCGTTTTTAATCTCGATCCACTGGTCAGCCGCGTTCATCTTGATTCTTAAATCTTAAAATTATAGTAAATAATGACAAAATGCACTTAGTTTTTGCAAATCTCTAAAATATGATAGACTTTTGCTTGAAAATTAAAATTATTGGTCACAGTTATCATACTTTTTGCATTTATAATTAGCAGTAGCGCCAGTGGTTTAGTTTGTGACTACTTGTTCCTGGTATGTGAGGTTGTAGAGGATGAGTAATTAGCCCTGGGCGTATTAGAGTGCGTCATAAGTAAGTTGAGGCATACCTGTGAGTATAGTTTGATTTCTGTAGTAAGTCCTATTGGTAGTGGTTGTGTTGTAGGTAATCACACCAGTTGTGGCATTAGTGGTACTGGTTGTGATAATTGTCAAGTTCTGGAGCATCTCCATCTGATAGACTCATACAATTCTTTAAGGTTTAAGAATATTTTTATAGAGGTTGCGGACGGTGGCAGCGGATGAGGTCTTGCCAGTGTAAATGAGCCTTGTTAAATTCTTGCTAATTTAGTGGTAGAAGAACTTCTCTCCGTATCCAAAGATAGCTGAATTAGAAGTTTTGTTCAGCTCTAGTACTAGCGTGATGTTATTCAAGTCAATAAGATATGAACATAAGCAAAAGTCAATTTGATTTTCAAGGTTGAAGTAGTCGTCGTAAACTTTCAAATAACTGTAAATTTAAACATGAAATTAATTGGCTTCAAGTTTATTCTTGGCCGTTGAATCTTGGGGCTGCAAGTAGTTGTATATCTAGATTCTGCCTTGATTGGTATCGCAAGTGGAACAGCCTACGAGGAGGAGCGATCCCACGAACTAAAATGAGGTGTGCGTATATTATAAACTCAATAACAAAATATATTCAAAGTGTGCTAGAGGTTTCGGTAGAGAACAGAATCGATCATCGTGATGTTAGTAACAACCCCATTTGCTGCCACTACAACATTCAATGAATTAACTTTATTATCTTATTATTGCGAGACAAAAGATATTGATGATAATTGATTGATAGATGTGTTGAAAATGGCTGTGCCGTTTCCCCAATAGAAGAAGTTGTTGACCTGGTCAAAGAAGTAAGCTTTATAGTTAGTGAGATTTCGTCTATGGAAGTAAGTGTTGGTAGTAGCGCTGTTTATGCGGAAAGTCACAAACGAGTGGTTCGTAAGCTTCATCACTCCATACTAAGTTTATCCTCTAAGCAACATGAAATCTTCAATGTAAACCCCTTTTAGACTTCATTAAAGTTATTATCTTATGTTGAACTTTTATGCGAGTGAGTTTAGAGAGTAGAGTTGGTTGTAGTGATATCTGAAGCTGTGTAGAGATCTGCATAGGAGGGGTTGTAGTTCGAGTCAAATTAAAATTGATTAGATATGCAGATTTGTAATATTTTCAAATACGAGATTCTGCGCCTTAAAGCGTTTGCTGATTATCTAGAAGGTATTGCCAGAGGAGGTTAAGGTTGCAGAATTTAGCGGATCCAAGGATCCAGCATCTAAACTAAATCATCTAATTCATTATACATTCTATAAGAGATTTTTTTTTTAGGATAGTGTTAATGGGATCTGAGTTCTAGAGCCAATAATAATTTTGGTCGCAATAAATAACTATAAATGAGTTACTCAGTCAATTGGCCCATAAAAGATCATCCACCAAATTTAAATAGTCGCAAGTAACTTTTTTCATTATAATTAAAATTTAAAGGCAATAGAATTGATAATGGGTATAATAAGAATAGCCTGGGATGCAGAACAGGTCAGATTTTCTGATTATGATTAATCATTCAATAGAACTTATATTACTATCACCTCCTCTAATCAAGAACAAAATCTCAAAATAAAGTACTCAAATTTGAATTCTCACTTACTTGATACGAATATATTGTAGTTTGTCTAATAAATTATTGCAAGATAATGGAGTGGATGAGACTGACTTGCAGTTGGTAAGTTGAGCTGAGGTATTATAACTCGTGGACTGTAAAGTCTATGCTTGCACCGATATAGCAAGAGAGGTAGCGCCAATTATAGCAACTAGCAATTACATAAGTGATCCAGAAGATCTCTTATAAGTTTTTAATAATTAATTTTTTAAAAAAAATAAATAATGTAATAGTGATATTCTAAGTTTTGGGATTGCGGAGTTGATATGAGCTAATACTGAGCGAATTACTCCTTTGGTCCATCATTTT